>BMAV01008130.1:258587-271294 GCA_019973955.1 Trichonephila inaurata madagascariensis | reverse complement strand
TGTGTGTGTGTGTGTGTGTGCTCTTTCATAAAGTTTTTATCCGGAATCAATGCTAAAACGTTATTTTGTTTTTTCCCAATGCAAAGGTTAAATTCCCAAATAGGTTACTAATTCTCTGATAATATCATTAGTGTTTTTGTTTCTTTGTTCTTTCTAAAACAGACTATTTATTTTTGGCCAGTGTCCAATCCACTTGCAACTTTCGATTACTTGGTAGCGAATGTAACAGAACTTGTGAAAAGATAGAAACAAATCTACTACTTGAAAATCGGAAAAACAACTCTACATAATTATAGGAATTGTGTTCCCGTATCGTGGAGACCTTTATTATGCAAATCTTGTTAAAACTTTTGGGATCCAATTCAAACCGTTACTTCTTGCCTATTAGCATTTAAATAAATAGCTCCAAAAACGGTTAAAAACACACTATGTCTATTCATATATTAAGTCATTCATTCGTATATCATTAACAAAAAAGTGAATGGAGCGCTTTCTTTTAGATACATACTCCACTTAGCATTTCCGCACGAAATTCGGTTGAATTTTCTGATAAAGTTAGCGGTTTTGTTAAAAATTCATCTTTATTATAGAACTTTAGAACATACCTCGCTGGAATTCTTAAAATAGAAAATTTCTGTTTGTTTGTAACAAGAATAACATCGTGGCATTTATTAGATACATAATTTATAAAGTAATATTTTGAGTCTAGTATATTGTGGTATATTGTCGTCATAGAGATGTATGCTTATAACTCAACAGTGCATAAGCTCTTTGATTTCCCATTGGGAAGTAATAAATAAGCTTGTTTCCAAATACGTAAGTTAATTAAAAAAAAAAGAAAGGTAAATATTTTTAATTATTTTAGTTAAGAATGAAGTGGAACTTTTCCTTTGATTTATAGCTAAAAACAAGAAAACATCTATACCTTAAACTTTAGTCTGACTCGATTGCTTTTTTTTAAATTGTGTACTTGCTGGTTTAATTTTTCCTTATAAATTCTAGAGCAAATAGTGCTATATATCGGGCTTTCAAGCACCCCACTTATTGTTAGATTATAACTAATAAAAAATAATATCTAATTTTACTTAAAATTAAAACGCAATATATATATATATATATATATATATCATCTTTTAATCAAGTTTAATCCAGTTTAACACAATTCAAAATCTTTCTCTATTTAAATTTAATACACCAATAAATGTTTGTATGGAAATGTTTTCGTTTCAACATGAATATAATTGATTGAAGCTTATTTCATAATGTTCGTGTAATAGCTAGGGATGGTACCTAAAAATAGTGTATCATCCCTTCTATATAAAAAATAAGAATATTATTTTAATGCTTCTAGCATCATTTTAAGTTTTATGCTCCTAGTTTAAACATTAATAGCGTACGGCAAACAGGCTTTGTAAACGAAATTTTCTTCCCATCCAATTCATGGATGTGACTAATCTAGGGTAAGTTACAATTTATTGCGTTTTACGGCCATTTCTTGCGCCAAGCAATTTTAATAGCAGTTCAATAGCATTTCCATCAACCTTTTAAAAACTCAAAGGTCCATCAAAAAGCAACGTCCCACTTAGCTTCTTTCTCTTCTAGAAGCCTGTACACAGAAACAAAAGCCGTTTTTAAGAAGTCTCTGAAGCCCCAACCCTTTTCCCTGGCACATTTTGAACCCAACATGGATAAATGAAGCTTGTCAAGCCATTTTAAGGGCATAGCGTGACTACTACTGCCAGTCAATAAATGCTTCTACTCAAGGTAGTCTGGCAGTTCTTTAAGAAATACAAAAGAGCAGACCATCTAAATTTTAAAACGCGTTTATTTTGTATTTTAAGTATGCAATCTATGGAAGAATACATTTATAGAAGGGAGAAATATGTCTTTCAAAAACATTTTTATTCTGTAATCTGAGGAAGTCAGTAGGAACGGTTGATGTTCTGAAGGTCTAAATGACACAAATTTAAAAATAAATGTTGTTTTTGTGCATTATTGGTGTTTAATTATTAAAAATAATCATAAGCTCAAAGTTTTTAAAGTATAATTCTGTATCGCCAACTAACGACACCTGTTCAAAAGTTTAAATAATTTACACATTCTTTCCAAGACCAACAAACATTGTACTATCTCTGTATTTTTTTTAAAGGAAATTGTGTGTGTGTCATTCTTTGTCATATATTAACCTTTCATTAACATTTAGGCACTGATTCAAAAACATTTTGATTTAAATGTGTGCACCTGTTTTTCTATTCAAGGCTTGCTGAGGATACTTTTACTGTTTTGGAGGAAGCTATTGGCTTTGGCAGGAGTGTTTATTCGAACCACTGAAGTACCGTTCCATAGCTACTCCGTGTACACCTTAGACGACAGGGGCAAAAAGGAATCCCTATTTGAACCAGTCGTTAAACGATTTTATCCCTGTCCTTTTATGGTTCCACTTGTAGAAGTAGGAGTCGTTGCATACCCAATTCCTAGAGAAGAAAGTTGTTTTTGCTGTTGACGGACTTTCTGAGCGATACTTGGAGAAGGTTGTTTTTCTACCCAGTATTGCAATTGATATACGTCTTCAGTATATTTGAGTATCGTTGGAACTTTTTCCGTTGACGTTGTGGGCAGTCTCTTGTTGAGATAATGGGCCTAGCTGACGCGTGCGCTGTTGCCATTTGAATGACAAGCCGTGATTATATTGGAAATGTCCTAAGGCCTTATCACATGTACATGTATTTGGAGCAATTTTACTTTCAACCAACCATTTCGATCAATTTTTATTCAGTTGTCATAGTAACGGCTTCGAACAACTTCTTGCTAGTGAGCTGAAAAAATTGTTCGAAATTAAAATTGCTCCAAATTTCAACCAAAAGGGTTCTTCGTCTCCTGCGTCATAAACAAGATGGCAGCCTCAGCTTCGTCAAACGCAGTATTGGAAATGTACATAATAAAATGGAACGAAATTATGGAGAGCGCTTTTATTGACGAAGTTGAAAAACTCCCATATCTATGGAATCCTAAAAACCCTCGTTTCGCGAGTGGTGTAAAAGAAATAATATTGGATGGTTGTTTTCGAAGTAGAAAAATCGGTGAGCAATTTTTAATGTGGAGATAGGGCGCGGCTGTCGTCACAGCATGTCATTTTGTTTACGGTAACCCTTCACCTTCAGCTGCTTGAAAAAATTGGGCGAAAGGGTTGCTCGAAAAATGCGTGTGCTATAAGGCGTTTAAACTCTTCATTGAATACATGGATCATCAACTATTCGTCTGTGTGGCTGTGCTGCCACCTAGTGTTTAATTCCTGGGTCACCACTTTGGCGGCAGTTGTTGATGACGGAGGTGAGAATGACCCAAGATGATCTTGGGCGCACGGTAATTCCGCAGGGTTCTAAATGCTCACGTTAGACGACTGAGATGGAAAGAGATCCCTACTCCGACCGGTAGTAAAGAGGTTTTATTCATGTCCTTTTGTTGTTTGTCACATACAAAAGTAGGGATCACTACACTTTTCTGGAGGTTAAAATAAGTCTTTTAACTATCCAAAGAGAGAATTTGGTTTATAGAATTTTGGTTCATTAGGTCCATCGACCGCAATAGCCTAATCGTTATTTTCGTGAAGTGGCTGTTATTGGTTTTGTCGTGCCGTGGGCTGAAGACCCACTGTGTAGAGGGGCTAAAGCTTGTTAATTCTATCGAGATTGAATGTCTCCACGTTGGATGTAGAGGAAGAGCCACCTCAGGTTCCTTCCTCGTTATTTGACCGAGGTTCAAAATTTCGATATCCGTCATCAGTAATCCTCATACCGTTTCAAAAGTCGACGTAAATAAACAATCAATTCATTGATTGTTTGGAATCAAAAATATAATTAATATTTAAGCTCTGGGCATATATATTTTATTTCAAATACAATTCATTCTAATTGTATATTTTAAATATTTATTTAAAATTTATTTTTAAAACTGAAATTTTAAAAAAATCCTTAAAAATAAAATAATTAAATTAAATACTGTAAGCATTAAGTTTTATCATTTAGTATTAAAATATAATGTTCTGAATTCTTTTCTAAGTCATCTGTGAATTTTTAAGGAACAAAATGTAACTCTTTCTCTAGCTACTCATTTGTACCAATCTAGTGTGATATTAAAAAGTCCATTCAATGAAATAACTTCAGAGTATAATTTTACGCATTATTTTTTCATTATCAAATTAAAAATCTGTTATCACGAGCCGATAGCCTTTGTTTGCGACCAGATCTTTTCTGCGTTTTATACAATTCTTTCTGAGTTTTATACAATTCTTTTTTTTTTTTTTACTTAAAAAATTATGAATAACAATTTTTGAACAATTAAGAATTTCACTCTCAGATTTTCCTTTTCCGTTAAAGAAACTTTTCACATTTCCACTTTAGACAGAGTTCGTTTCCACGAGTTATTTTTTTAAAAAAATTAGCCTGAAATTTAAATTCGGTTTTGATTTTTGCGTGTTTTTCCTTCTTTCCAGATGGGTTAGGTTAGAGTTAAATTTCAAAATTAAAAGAAAAATCATCTGTATCATTAAAAAAACAGATGCGGACTTATATTAACATAATACTAAAAATTTATTTAGCAAGAAAAAATATATTCGTTCATTTTTTTAAAGCTAAATCAACCCTACAAAACTTCCTTTCCTGTACATTCTTTGAATTTGAAATGAATGCAATTTTGAGTAATCCTATAATTTGTAAAATACTTTTTCAATATATATATATATATATATATATATATATATATATCAACCCCACTTTTATATAATTTAATTTTTATATAATAACTGTCCTAAGTCAGTAATGTTCATAGCACTGCAGCATCCATTTTATATTTATTATCTCGATTACTCTTTTGTCCTTCATTGTGTGATTTTCCTGCTGTCTATGTGTTTGTCGAGTGTTATTGTTTGGATGTGATCTCTTGTTAGTAGAGAATTGACCTATATATATATATATATATATCAGTGATTCTCAAACCTTCAATTTTTTAACCATAATTCAACAATGTATTGGATGCAATAAAAATACACTTTGACGTTAAAGCTACAAGACGACTTTAATTATAAACCATACAAACTATCAAGATAAGCGTTAAATTTTGTATATGACAAGCCCATGGTAGGCACTAATAATTATTAAACTTTTTTTTTTACTTTAGTATTGATAAATTAGCTATCAAAAACTTTTTGAAGTACTGATACGTTTATAAGTATATTATATCAGTGTGAATGTGTATTTAATTTTTATGTTAGAAAGAATTTTATTTTACTCCCTTTCAGTAAATTAAGGTATCCGAATACGTTCGGAACCGTGATTTTGCAAAAGTGTATAAATGGATAATATTTATGATATTTAGTGTCACACTTAGATTAGAGAATACATGTACACAATTGTTTTAAGGACATTATGACAAAAAAATTATTTAATACACTATTTTGTCAAAAAATGAACAGAGAATGACCCATTTTTAAAATGTTTTCCTTTTGAGAAAAATGCTTCTATTATAATAATATTTTGCCTGTATATAGCTCAGACCTCTGTACCGAGGCTCAACTAGAGTTTTTGAAATATATAACTTAGAAGTGGGTTTATCCATGTTTAACAATAACAGAGGGGAGAAATTTTAAGAAAAAAATGCCTATAATTATATATTTCAATGGGTTGTAACTCTGAAAATAATGTGAATTTTTCAAAATTCATAGTTGAGCCTCTGTACAGAGGTCTGAGCTATACACAGGCAAAATATCATTATTATAAAAGCATTTTTCACAAAGGGAGAACATTTTGGAAAAAGGTTATTCTAAGTTCATTTTTTGCCAAAATATTGTATTTAAATAATTTTTTTTTTGTCAAAATGTCCTTAAAACAATTGTATACATGTATTCTAATCTAAGTGACACTAAATATCATGAAAATTATCCATTTATACGTTTTTGCAAAGTCACGGTTCCGAACGTAGTCGGATACCTTAATGGTTATTTGAAATCTTTTATTTTCGACTTTTCAATAAGCTCACGCCCCATCTCTATAGGGATATCATGCCCCCCAATTTGAGAAACTCTGGTATATATAGGTAATCATGAAACATATATACTACATTACCATGAATCTAATTTAAGGCAAAACAATAAATAGCAGCATAACAAGACTGTATCGGTCAAAATAAGATCGCCACAGTAGTATAATAACAAACTCATTGTATTGGGAATTAAAATTGTTGGATTAAACTTAGTTTTTAAGTCAATCAGCCTTCCCCTACAATTGTCTGTACAGCAGAGCTGAAAGGAAGAGAAAGTAGTGTAAAAATAAGTTTCTAAAAATACTCTAAGTGTATAAACATAATATTAAATTATTAGCACTTAAAAGACTATAAGATATTTTTCAATACCAAATGCCATGAAAAAATAATCCCCATACCAAAGCTATAAAAACCAAAAATTTAAGTAAATATAGTAATTTTTAAAAAAAATACACTGCAACACACTATAAAGAAACAAACAGATCCCACCAAAATCAAGACAGGACCACACTTAAGGAAAAATTGGTAAAATACTTTATCACATATTATAATTAAAGCTAAGGAAACAAAAACCATACAATTTTTTTTAATTTATTTTTTTATATATATATGAAATAGTTTTTGGTTGTCTAGTGTAATATTTAATGCATTTTTGTGTTTTTATTAGACTTTCTATGTCTGCTGGAGTAGTAGACAAATACTGAAATTGAATAGATCAACATATTTAAAAATATATTTATATATTACAATTTTTTTTTTCAATTTTAAACAGGATTTTCTTAATTCTAAAAGATGATAAGGCATCCACAATTGCGCAAACTAGTGCTTGTAGTGGCACCCTACTTCTATGTGTACCATAATAGAGAAAACGCTTAAGTAATGTAAAAAAGAGGAGGGGGTCATAGTAAGGTGTTCCATTTTGCGTAACATTGGAAGAGGAAGCTGTTTGAAGGAAGTGAGGGTAAATCGGAATGTTGAGTTATGCGAAAGGAATAGAGTTTCAGGGTTGCTGTGATTTACTCTCAAGTTTACCTTTTGGAAAGGTGTGTTTCCTTTTTTACGGAAAAGAAAGAGATAGTGCAGCAGATTTGTATTTGGCATCAAGAGGTTTTTCTGTTCACCAGTACCATATATGATTAATCCACTGATTTTTCTTTTTTCATTTGACTTACTGATCATACTTATGACTTGGATTTCGAATGGTTCTCTAGCATTTTACTTATATTATATATTCCAAATCCTATTGGTTTGGCCATAATACAGTATTTTTTGTATAATGCTTCTTAATTAACAAAATAACTGTATCGGGATCACACCTTCAAAGATACATGTAATAATTCCTTTAATTTTCCCTCCAGGAATTTTAGTTCATAATGGTCTTGAACCCTCCAAAACTTCGCGTGATGGTTAATTTTTGTTTTACTCACCTAACGGGAATTAACCGTACCTTTATCTCATCCAAACTAAAACTTAAGCTTTTTTAAATTAGGATGATGCAATCTTGCATCACCCGTGCATGCAGACCAATCAGAAAAACCTTTGCCGGAAATCATATGATTTTAATAGCTTCCAGTTGACCATGATGATAAAAAGATGAGGTCTCTAGAGTGAAAAAAAGCTGCTTTTTTGCGAACCTCATCTAAACCACGCGTGTTATTGTCTTACTTTGTGTTTCCTGTTTGTTTTATGTTGGTTTTGTGTCTTCTATGTAACTAAATAAATGTGGACTTATGATTAACGTGATGTTTCCTCTTCAATTGTGCTATACGACAATCACTAAAAACAAGATCCTAATAACAAAATGCTCTAATTCAAGCTGCGTATACATTTTTACTCAATCATAATGTGCATACTACTTATTGAGCGAAATGTATTCATCCCATCGGTTTTTTTTAAAAAAAAAATTATATCCTTGCATCCGTAGAGTCTTACATAAGATAAATATGCTTTTTCTTATCCTTTAAGATATTATTTCATATTTATCTAAGATACCGAGGCTCTATATACTAAGAAGCAACATTAAGATAAATATCACTCAATATACCCAAACATGAACTCTTTAGATTTACTCTTGTTAAAGTATAATACACGCTCGTCTTTTCTTATGTGGCTGTATTTTTGGTATAAAAGTTTTTCAGGGCTTAGCTGAAATGCAAGACTAAATTTAAAACTAAAATGTTTTGCGATGCGTGATATATAAAACGTGGAATCCAAGGGCGGGAGATTGGAACTCCTGCCCTAAATATAAAATTTCAAAAATATTTTACATTGAGAAAGTGGGATTTGTAGCTTCTTACATGAGCATTATAGATAACAGTATTATTCCTGATCCAATTACTCTCCTGATGCGTATAAGATAACACGAAGTCTCTGGCTTATTTTAAGTACTTTTTCCTTTAAAAGGATACACTATTTTTTTACAATTTTCGTGTAACTTTTGCGAGAACCTTTTTTTACAACATAAAAACTTATTTTAAAACGGTACTGATATTTAACTACATGCAATATTCATTATTATTTTAACCCATTAAACCCTGTACTATGAACCAATTTTAATAATCGTTCGTTAGATGTAGTTTTTTGGCAATTGAAAAGATAAAAATAACGAATTTATTTTCAATATTATAAATAAAGACAATCACATATTGTAAAAATTTATATGAAATTAATAGATTTGTATAAAATAATGTATATATATAATATTGAATTGACAAATATTTATAATATTAATAAATTAGGTTAAATATTTTCGTACAATCAAAATTGAACGCACGTGTCAAAATAAATTTTGGGCTCCATTCTTTTTTTGTATGGAATGATACTTTTTATTTAAGCCCTCCACACACCCACTTTCAAAAAAGTCCCTTAATTTCGACCTATCGAAATAAAATATTTGTATATGTTTAACAGCATAGTATATTTCAGTGCATGACAGTGGCGCACGTCTCCCAACCGGTAGAGTGGTTAGCAATGCTGACTGCGGTGCCGTAGGTACTGGGTTTGAATCCCGGAGAAGACATGGATGTTTGTAAATGTATAGTGCCTTTGCGGCATGGGGTTACTCTAAATAGCCGTCGAGCCGCAAGTCCTCTCATGTGGTTGGTGGAAGGGGAAGAGAGGTGGGAGGCCCCTGACAACCCCCAGGGTTTTCTCCCTCTAAATTGAGGTGGAACCGAGCAAAATCGTACTGTCACCTGCATGTGGTGCTCAAAGCTAAGGCTGACGACAGACGTAAAAAATTCTAGCCCTTAGCCGCAATGAATTTCTCGGGCCTCGATCTGACTTCGTCAGGCAGGTGGCATTAGTCACAACAACAACAGTGGCGCACACAAGGGGGGTGTCCTAGGGGTCCTGACCCCCCCAAAGCCCTTTGTTTTTTTCCTGATTGATTATAATTTTAAGTATATAATACGTACAATTTAATTAAATATTTGTTTTTAATGATTAATTTTATTAATTAATACTAATTATTTATTCAATAATTATTTTTTTACTGTTTTTTGCTCCCCCAAATCGACAAAATCAGAAGGAGCATGATACAAGAAAGGTAGATTTTCGATTCTGGGGCCGGGGGCGCTTGGAAAACTTCTGTGTGCGCTACTGGTGCAAGAAGTTGCTTCATCATTCTAGATGTCATTAAACTTAAACTTTTAATGATTAGGAAAAAAAAATAAAACATACAGCAAACAATATATATATGGAAAAAATACTTATCAACACTCAAATTTTATGACCTCCATGATTCTTTGATAGATTTTACCTTAACATTATTCTCCATCTCTCTATGCAACTCTGATATAATTAATTAACTTTTTCATGTTATTCTAATCAAATATGAATATTACCTTCAGATCTGTATAAATACATCTTAATGCACAAATATTCGTGTTCTTAAAATGGGAATTTGTTTAAATTTTAAATTAAATCAAAATATTTTGGAAAAATTCCAAAAATAATGTTAAATTGTAATAAAAATATAACGACGAACTTATATACCTTTTTACTCTCGGAAGTTATGACATCGTTGAAAATGTTAATTTATTGAACAATAGTTCAATAGTAGTAGTTCAGAAAAAGAAAACAAAAGCATTCAAAGTTCTATAAAAAATTAAAATTTTTCAACTTTTACTACAATTTAATTTAAAATAGTTATTTTCGTTCAGTGAACATTTAATTGGATCAATACGAGAATCAACAGTGTGTTTTCTTTGTCTGGATTTTATTTATGTCCTATTTTATTGTCTCTTTATTGTTCCACACATTTTTAAGCGGATTGTTAAACATAAACAGTTGAAGATGAGAAGAAAGCGTACCATTTTTAATACTCGTTTTACCCTCTTCCAAATACTTGTGCTGCCATCTAGCATTTTTATGTTGAAGCTTGTGAATAATTCAATACATAAAGTTTTTCATTGCACGATTTTGTTGCCTCTACTTCTTCCTGAAACTAAACATTGATCATCTAAAATTTTGTGCTTTGCATTTTTACTATTTACAACCAAATAAAGAGCCCCCCCCCCCAAAAAAAAAAGGTTCAAAACGTTTAAAACTATGATAGTAACTATAATAGTTATAACAGTAAATTTCGAATTATATGCTGGTTGAAATCAAGAATTATTCAGGTTATGAGAAATGTGACAATTTTTGTAAGTGCATGGAAATGGCTAATTATAGTATAGATAAGATTATGGAACATAAATTTTACATCGATTTGGGAAAAGTAAAAATTTAAAAAAAACCTATAATTGTTGATAATTAAATCATGAGATAATTTATAAAAAATGATTCCCTTGTAAATTTTATCCCGTGATATTTGCATGAAATTTTCTAGTTGGTGGTATTTATGAATATATAAATTTTTGTCTTTTACAACGCAGTTTCAATTTTAACTCATAGTAAAGTCATATATTAATATCGCGATATATATTATATATATATTCCACCAGAATCTTACAAATTTGAAAACTTTATTTAATATTACGCTATTAACTCTTTTTTTTTCTATTTTAGATTCATTGAATTGGAATTCAGTGAAAGTAAGGCGAAGTGAGAAAGAAGTAGTAGCAAAAGGTCTGAAAACTAAGATTCTATATAAGGTAAGTTTATTATATTCATAAAACTCACATATCGAACGTGTACACGGGAAAATAAAACTTGCTTCTCTTATAAAAAGTAGAAAGGTTTCCTAAAAGATGTGTTTAAAGCAGTGCTTCTCAAACTTTCAATACTTACCACCCAATTTTCAAGCATAGTCTACATCCGCCCCCCCCCCCCATATAGTAGGAATGTATTGAATGCAATAACAAAGTACTTTAACGCTAAAACTACAATACGACCATCATTATAAACCGTACAAATTTTCAATATAAGTATTTAATTATGTATATGTTACTTTTAAATAATAAATATTTTAAGTTCTTTTTAAGTAATGAGATAAGTATTATGTTATTTTTCCTTTTCTGATTTTTAAATTGGAGTAGGTTGCAATAAATATGCAGCGTTATTTAATTTTTTATCATGTGAGAATGTATTTTATTTTGCTCCCTTTCAGTAAATTAATAATTTTTAAAAAATCTTTTATTTTCGAATTTTTAACATGATTGTGCCCCCCTCGTAGAAATATCAGCCTCGTAGAAATATGATCGTGCCCACCTCTAGGGGGGCGTGCCTCACAGTTTGAAAATCCCTTGTTTAAAGAATATTAAAAAGTTGTCATTTTTTAAATCGCTTTTACTCTTTCGTATTCAGAAAGAAGTAATGGCTACCTAATATTGAAATAAGGTATTCTAATAGTTAGTAATTTATTATTTATCTGAATGACTCAAAAAGAAAATACCCTTCTTCTAAATAAAAACAAAAATACGCGTGCTTGGTTTCATCAGAATCCAAAAACTCATACTTGAAAATTTTCCTCTTTTTCATCAATACAATGGTGAATTCAGAACTTATAGCTATTTCATTTCTGTGGGAATTTAAAAATAAAATTTTATTTGATAACGAAATAAAAAAAAACATCTTATAAATCCTAGTAACTATGTATTCAGAGTAGAAAGTATTGCAAATATAAACTGAAATAGATATAAAATTATAAAGGAACTTAAATATAATTGTAAAATTACTTCTTTTTGTTAGTAATTGCTTGAAGACTTCTTTATGATTTCATAATTCTAAGTTACTTTTTGGATAAACCTCAGATGGGAAAGATGGTTGTTTTTATTTGAAAAAGAAAATGTCACAATGAAAGTATTTATCTTATTAAAAATGAAAGAAAATATTTTTTCAAATATTTTTCTATAAATTGTGAAAATAAAATAGTAGACAATAATTGTCAATAAATAACTACAAACTATTTTTAAAATGTGAATGTAAGAGTTTTTTAAAGTTCTTGAGTGATTCACTAAATTTGGGCAATTCGATTTTTTTCCTAATTCTTTAACATTTAAACTTTTGTACAATGATTAGACAGTTAAAATATCTGCAGTATATTTGTATTTTTTTAAAAAAATTTTTATTGAACTTCTGTCAATTCTGCCTTATTTTTAAAATCAAATGAAAAATTTGAGAAGCAAAATAAATGAGTGCTAGGATTAGTTTTTCCTCACGGATTTAAATATAAATATTCAAATTAATAGCGTTACTTTTTCTAAAATATTACGAATTGTATAAAAAAA
>BMAV01008130.1:214907-258187 GCA_019973955.1 Trichonephila inaurata madagascariensis | reverse complement strand
AGTAACTATGTATTCAGAGTAGAAAGTATTGCAAATATAAACTGAAATAGATATAAAATTATAAAGGAACTTAAATATAATTGTAAAATTACTTCTTTTTGTTAGTAATTGCTTGAAGACTTCTTTATGATTTCATAATTCTAAGTTACTTTTTGGATAAACCTCAGATGGGAAAGATGGTTGTTTTTATTTGAAAAAGAAAATGTCACAATGAAAGTATTTATCTTATTAAAAATGAAAGAAAATATTTTTTCAAATATTTTTCTATAAATTGTGAAAATAAAATAGTAGACAATAATTGTCAATAAATAACTACAAACTATTTTTAAAATGTGAATGTAAGAGTTTTTTAAAGTTCTTGAGTGATTCACTAAATTTGTGCAATTCGATTTTTTTCCTAATTCTTTAACATTTAAACTTTTGTACAATGATTAGACAGTTAAAATATCTGCAGTATATTTGTATTTTTTTAAAAAAATTTTTATTGAACTTCTGTCAATTCTGCCTTATTTTTAAAATCAAATGAAAAATTTGAGAAGCAAAATAAATGAGTGCTAGGATTAGTTTTTCCTCACGGATTTAAATATAAATATTCAAATTAATAGCGTTACTTTTTCTAAAATATTACGAATTGTATAAAAAAAAGAGAACAGCTGTAGAAGAGTAACTATCAAGAGAATAGGTTTAATCAAGATCCCACGGCTATTTCTTAAAAACCATCTAAAAACTCCCACTCAGTACGGATCAGTATACAAAACTAAATCAAATTCCCCGAAACTGTATGTGTTAAATTATTCGAACAGAAAAATACCTTTAAATCTGCCGAATATATATTTAAAAAAAAGCAGCAACAGAAAAAACGAAATTGAAGTAGAAATAGAAAAGAGTTCTTATAAAAAGTGTACAAGTTTCATAGAACTGAGAATGACGGGGCCTATCAAATTACAACCCCATTAACCCTTTGATGCCGCAATAAAAATATACAATCTCTACAGAGCAATAAATTGCCAAATCTAGTACCCTGCAGCGTGCTTTCTTGCCAGGCTCTTCGCTATTTGGCGGCATGGCGGTGCGACATGGAAGAAACCGATACCATCTGCTGACGTCCGCCGAGCACGTGCTACATTACTTCCGTTTCCGCCCTCAACAGACCCCCTACGTCGCCTCTTAACATCTCACTCCTTCCTTCGCATCACTTCACCTCCTACACTTATCTATCTCCCCTCATAATCAAAAATCACGATATATTTTGACGATTTTATTCCATTTCGGAGTCGTTTTCTTGTGGTGTTTTTTTTAATTCGCTGGGTTGGTCTTTTTTTTTTATTTATTTCCACTTTTTTACTTTTCTTCTCCCTATTCCCTCTATTAATTGTATGATATTGCTCTGAAACTTTGAGACTGAGAATGCATTGATTAGGTTTGAAAGAGGTGATTTTTTTAATGATGATGATGACATATTGATATGAACGACATATCTTTTTAATGTCTTTCGAACTATGGTAGAACAATAACAATAATTTACTTAGTAGTTGCCTAGAGAAAAAATTAGAGCCAACGCTATTTTTCTAAGAAAATTTACAAAATATTGTACAGATGGTTTTATATCCTACTGCGAGCAGTCAGTATTTGTTTGTATTCAGTTTTATTGACCGACTTCTACTATTCTTATAAAAATTTCTTTGTTTCCTTTGTCGCTTCAGAAAAGCTACTTAGCCATCACTCACTTCTCTCGGTCTGATTCAACTTTTTATTAAAATCGCACTTTGAAGCTACTCTTGTGACAAATCTTGTAATTTTTAGTTGACTTTCTCGCCATCTAACCATCTTCACCAATCTTATTATGAGGTTCTTGTAATCCCAAGACGACCCTAATTCAAACCAACAAAAAAAAAGTACTGCTGTCCGTTCTACAGGCCCTAGTTTAACCGGCACAGGTTTAAAGGGTAACTCTATTCCGAGAATAATCTTAACTAAATCTGGACATGAGCCCTTGAAAGCTTATCCATGGAAAAACTTTAACCAGTTAACTATGATTACTCGTCATGCGTATAAAGTAGTGACTATTGGCTATTTAAAATTGTAATTTTTGAGAAAAAACAAAAAAATATTCAAAAATTTCAAATGTTTAGAATATTTTGAAGCCAAGTCGAAATTAAAAACTTGAAACATTTAAGATGAACTCATGCGTCCCCGTATACACCGGCTGAAACAACGTATAAGTTTGCATAACGAATTTATTTATGTGCGATGATAATGTTTTCCATTTGCAAAGTCCCATAATGTTTAATACTTGTTTCAGTGAATACCACTCCACAGCAGAGTTGCCAGAAACTTATGCAGCAAAGTAGCACGAAGAGGGGAAAAAAGTAGCGAATCGATTTTCTCTTGAAATTCATAAATATAATTTTTTTAATTTTGTAAAACTACGTTAAAATGCTTAAATTATTTAATTCATTTAAAATACATTCAAATTCTTCCTGCTAAATATCGTGATCTGCTTTGTCTTTTTTACAAATTTCTGAATTGTATTGAAGCATTTGTAGCGATGGAATGAAATCAACGCAGAAGATCCCTCATTCTTCCAAAGTGATTTCGATTCTGAGAATGACTCAAACAGTTCGAGACACATTCGATTCCTTAATTTTGTCTTTTTTGACGTCACTCTGTAAAATGCCCTTTCTACAGAAGCATTACTTATTGGTAGGTTGTGAGGCTTTAAAGCAAATATAGCTAAATCTCTTAAAAATGGATTCAAAAATGCATTCAGTAATCTGCAATGATCAACATGATCACTTTGAAAGAGCAAATTAATCCACTCAAATTCTGCTAAAATTGGCAGCTGTAATTCAACAATATTTAATTCTATCCTTGTATTAATTTAAGTAAAGGGATAGTAAGAGAAGTAGTTGATTGGAAAGAGAGGAATTCAGGCAGTGGCACAACGGAGAATATTAGGGCCCCTTGCAAAGTCAGTTTTAGAACCCCAAGCCCTAATATTTACTTGGCGTCAGTCAGGCTTTGAGCCCCCTAGAATTCCTGGGCCACCCGCAATGCGAGGTAGTCCGAGCCACTGAATCTAGGTAAAAACCTTTCAAAAGGGATTTAATCAGATTTTTATCACATAATCTCTCTAGATGACGAGTGCTTACTTTTGTCATTGTAGGCAATTTTTTATAAGTTCAGTGATGCAATGTAAGTTAATTACAAAAACAGATTTTTATTCTTTAATTCAATGCAGTACCTTTGTTGATAATTATGCAATATACTTAGTTCTATAAGAATTTGTCCTTTCACAATTACTTTTCCAGTTTAATATTTATGTAGAAATTCTCTCCAAGCCTATTTTTTAAGAATATTACGTGTTTCATTTTCATGCTTCTATCGGGATTAGAAAGAATCCCATCATTTTTTTTCTACCACTTGCAGTGGAAAAAGAGTGGTAAAATAGGAGAGTCCTGCATAGATTGGCTCTGATACTTGGCGGTGGCGAGGGGGAGAAATGACAGCGTTTCGTGTCGTTTCGGAATGGTAAAACATACTGCAACTTCATATTTTCTTTAGAGACTAAAGTCACTATTTTTTTTCGAAACTTGTTCTAATACTTTTATATATGGTTGAAAGTAGCACAAAGTAGCGGGATCTTCAAGTGAAGTAGCATAAAATTCGCGAAGTAGCAATAGGATAAAAAAGTAGCGGAAAGTTTTAAAAAGTAGCAAAATTCGTAAAAAAATAGCACGATCTGGCAACACTGCTCCACAAGAGGAGTTTAAATTCTCTTACCTTTTCATGTATTTAATTTTTCTTGCGTTTTTTGAATGATTTGTATGTAACATATGTTTATCTTTTAACCAAATAAATAAGCATTACTAATAAAATTGGCAATTTTATACAATAAACCCATTTTTTTGATCCAATATTTTAACAGTGGCACTTAATCTGTGGTTGACGAGTAGACTCGTCATCGCTCGATTTCCGTGACGTCAATAGTTGAGCGCTCTCAAACAAAGATGCCATAGTTTTCTTCTTTACTCTCGATAGCTTCCAAATATTTTCTTACATTACTAATAATATTTAAGTTTTTCTACCTGTTCATATTTGATCCTGATTGTCGCAAATAGTATATCGGTGATGATCTGAGTAGGACTTATAAATGTACAACATTAATTCAACCAATTGAATAAAGCAAACTAATTTTTCCTTTGAAATACATCTCTGAATAAAGTACCATTTCAGTGCAACCCCCTGTTGAACCAACTGCCTTTTTACAGTAAATACTATAACAGGATTCACTAAACATAAATAACAGGATAATATTTGCATAAAATTTACACTAAAAAACTCAGTTGTTTCATTATTTTTAACACTGTGGATGAAATAAGAGCATCTTTTAAGAAGTCTGAGGGAAATCCCGTTGAGAAGATTTTTTAGATACGAAAAAAGAGTTAAAACTTATTTAAAAAATCCTATAATTTCTTTTTACAAGTGAAATTTGGAAATGATTAACGAAAAAAAAGCTTATAGGGTCGAAAAACTATCGCTGAAATGCGTTATTTAAAATGAAGAATATTTTTCTTATGTAGGAGTTGAATAGAAATGCTATATCTTTAAAATTGATTTATAAAAGTTAAAGTTCTGTGAATTCAATTTCTTCTGATTTCCTTAAGGAAAATTGAAAATGCATTGAGTTTAAATGGAAATTAGAGTATAAATTGCTGTCTTAACAAAAAAAATACAGTTATATTGTGAACGTTTGCATCATTTTGAGATTATGAATTTGTAAGAATTGTAGCACTTTAGATTAAATAAATGTGTTTTCTTTGTCTGACAAAGTTATTTATTTAAGTTTTTTTGGTCTTCTTGGGCAGCCAAAACAGTTTTTCAGTACATTCCAAGTTTCTAAAAAATGCAAATATCTACTAATATAAATAGAATTTAACAACAGAACGATAGTTTATAAAAGTAGAAACTAAAACTGTCGCACATGAATCATCAATACTTAATCATGAAATAATGTTTTATATAATTAAAAAAAGAAGAAGAATGTATCTACACATGATAACCGAAATAAGTGCAAATTCCTGTCTTAAGATAACATTAATTTAAACATTATCTGCTTTTTGGCTGATTCTTAAATTTGATGTTTTTCTTTATTTTTAACCGCTTGACATGAAATAACTGTTGTTGAAAGAACTCACAAAGTAATACGATTCTAAATGAATTATACACGTAAATACCACATATAATCTAAAGAAGACACTTTTTTGTTCTTATAAACATAAATTTTATGAATATCTTGAACATTTTAATCAGACAAACTTGAAAAAAATGTAGAAATGATGAGTCTGCTTTATATTTCAATATTATAACTTTTTCTCTTCAAATCAGTGCAGAAGCAGTCCCATTCTAATCATTTAAAAAAATCTCTCATGTACTCTAAGAGTTTATCTGAATAAGTTCGTGAAACAAGTGCAGATACTTACTCTTCTACGCATGCATTAAAATAATTCTGATATCTATACAACTTTTCTAACGTACATGAGTTCAACCGCGAGCGATTCGCATGACGAAATTAGTTACTAGTGCACCTGCGAGTCATTTTTCCTATGACTGGAAAAGTGATTCGATGAGTCTTTTCTTCATAAAAATTTTCAAACAAATTAATACTCATTAACGGATTTTCTCATTGCAGTTACTTTGATACCCCAATTTAGAGCACGAATGCAAATTTATATTTTGAAAATTAAAAGAAATTTGCACATTCATTTCATTACACTTAAGTTCAAATCAGTTTTTAATAATTTGCATATTAGAACTTCAAAATTCTTCTCAGAAATGATTGTTAAAATTATATCGTATTTATTCCATTTCCTTCAATGTTTTTTTTCCCTTTAATCTTTAGATTTCCACACGATTTTATGGTTTAGCCTATACAATTCGGTAATAGAACAATGGTTAAAATCCAATAACCACTTCAAACTAATCCTGTTCATAGCAGTTAGGCTTAAATGTGTGCACACACTATATATTTCAAATGAATCATTCCAATATTAATTCAAAATACACGGATATTTTACTAACAATCTACGAATATTTTACTAAAACTCATTTGTTATGCGGTCCACCTATATTTTGTTTGCAATAATTTGAGAACAAGTTATAAAGTTCTACAAAAATTTTTGTGTGTGTTTAAAATTTATAAAACATATTTTATAACACACACATTTACTTTATATAATGCACACATTTAATATAACTCGAAATAAAATAACATTTAAAATAAATTGCATATAACTTTAAAAATTCACAGGATGAACTCAATCACTTACATATAAGTTACTGAAGTACTCTAACCACATGATGCACACACAGTGACTAAGTCATTTTTAGTTCATTCAGGGCTTAGGAATCATTTGTATTCAAAAAAGAACCTTTTTGAATAAATATTGTAAAAGTTACAGAGTGGCCATTTATATCCTATAAACAAAAGATTTTGTAAAAAAATGCAAGGTTTTCAAGAAACCTTACAATTCTATCATTAGAGCTGTATGCAAATCTGGCTGTCCAATGACATTCCTCAAGTTCATTTAAATGAGCTGGATTTAAGTGGGTGTAGCTACAGATGGGCCACACAAATGCATTAATTAGACTATCCGAAGTGTCAAAAAATTGATGTCATGGCCACGACAATCAATCGATATCTCACCAAAAGGTGTGGCCACGAGTTAACTTGTATCCATCGTACCGGTCACTTACTGGACTTTTATTCAGCTTGACCTTTCCTCTCCTCACTTTCTGAGAGGGGAATCCTATTTATCACGCTCAGAAAACATAACGATCCGCTGGTGACGGGGATTTTTGTGTTTTTATTACGGTAATTACCTCCTGTACTTGCACATTAACGGGTTTTCTTTTGCGGTGGGGGCTGTCACAGTAGAGCACTTCTGCATTAAGATAGCACTTTTCAAAATGAGAGGATTCGCGTGTACTCCAAGGTCCTTTTTTTTCTTTTCTTTTTATTTGTAGACAGGAAAGCACATTTAGAATGGTTTATTGAAAATGGATATCCTGTGGAAGCAAAAATGACGAGAAAAAAGTCTTCCTTTTTAAACTTTTACTGTAAAGCATACTGAAATTAAATTATACTGAGTTTTGTTAATTTATTTTTAAATTTTTATATCCGATATAGTTGATATTTGTGCAATTTTTCATAATTGTGTTATACATTATATATGTAGGTAGTATTTTATACATTTAATACTTTCTATTACTTATGTTAAAAAATTGAACAGTTCTTAATTTTGAACAGAACTCAAAAAAAGACTTCTGTAAAAAAGAAGTAATTTGTATATATAGTGAAGAAATACATGAAAAACAATGAGGAAAACTTTTAACAAAGAGAACTTAAAAATTAAGTTAGATGTGGCCAAAAAAATGAAAAACAAATTTAACACATACTGAGTTTTAAAAACTGGAAACTCAACGGAGGGCATTTTTAGGTTTAGGGATGAAATACGGGGTTAAACTAGTTTTATGGTAAAACCTCATCCCTCCTGATGTTTGTTTATATTTAAATCTATAATTATTAATTTCTGTCACAGTAGAAGTGCCGCCGTCTTTCAATGTTTAAATTTATTTAGTGCGAGAGTGCTTTTTTCAAAATTCACCCTACTGATTGGTGACTGTAGTAACTTACTTTGCCTAAGAATATTAATTTGAAAATAAGTATATTTTTTTAAAATAAGCATTAAAAGAAAGTTATAGACGAAATTCAATGCCAATAGTAAATACAATATCGTTTAGGAAATGAATAGTTTTATTTGAAGATTGTGTAACACTTTAAAAAAAAAACGAATAGATTCCCCCTCATGTTTAAATA
The DNA here is from genome assembly GCA_019973955.1 of Trichonephila inaurata madagascariensis. Classification (NCBI taxonomy): domain Eukaryota; kingdom Metazoa; phylum Arthropoda; class Arachnida; order Araneae; family Nephilidae; genus Trichonephila; species Trichonephila inaurata. The sequence continues at coordinate 250,308 of BMAV01008130.1, read as the reverse complement.
TAATTTTCATTCATGATTAGGCTTTTACAATTTTAGAAATAAATTGCTTATAAAAGGAAAGTATATCTTGAAGATTCAATATTGCGATATACTTTTTTTTTCATTTTTTGATAAAATTACCTGTAGAATTAAAACTAGATTTTCAGCTTCTCATATAGGAATATATAGGTTGTAAAGTAATCAATCTCCTGCAATTAATAAACATTTATTTTTTTAAACTTTCGCATGTTTGTTACCTGAGAGACACGGTTCACAAAATGAGTTTCATCTCAAGAATGAGTCCCACCATTCTAAATAATAACAGTACGGTTTACACTTTCGATGAATATGTTCTTAATTTGTCCCTTAACTTTACATCCATCATAGAACTGTTTAAAATGACACCATTTCGAATAACCATATGTGTTTCCTTTATCCTGATTGAAAGAGACTTTCTGTTTTCATGTATCACTCACTGCCTGTCAAGAGAGAGAAATTCAAAAACAAATTCGTACGTATAGAAAACACTTATATCCAATTTATTTAAAGAACAGAAAGGAAAAGGTGTAAAAAATACTTATAAACACATTAAACAAATAATCGCATAACAAATTGGTTCTTATTTTATAAGAATTCGGCTCATTTCTCTTTCGTTTATAAACAATCATTGAGTTTCCTCTATTTAGAATTCTAAATTTCGCATCTCAATGGTAATTTATCATTGAATAGAAGATTCAAATATGTTGTGTAAACATATTGACATTTTCAGTTCACTGAATCCTCTTTCACCTCATGCAAAGAAATAATAATAATAAACTGCGAATGATGTCATTAGTTAACCATTAAAAAAAAGAAAGAAAGAAAGGAAACTTACTTCAAAGCCGTTTTCCAACAATTTCTTAGCGAAATCTTTCCAGAAATTTTTCAATAGGTCAATCAGAAAGAAGTTAATTCCTTTTTTTTCGCATATTTATTAATGAACCCTCAAGGGCCAGGACTTTGTAAATCTGATTGTATAAAAATGGTTAACCATTACAGAGTTAGCTTATAAAACTATTTTTTTTTTTTTTAAAAAAAAAAAGAGAAGTATCGAACAGAGTTGTTATTTTAACAAGATATCGTCGGTTAACTTGTGGAAGCATCTGTTACAATTATTTGAAATATAATTATCGGCGTTTTTTTCTTAAAATGTCTCCCCTCTGTTGTCATAAAACATGGATATAAGCCCACTTCTAATTTATATATTTCAAACATTCTAGTTAAGTCTCTGTACAGAGGTCTGAGCTATATACAGGCAAAATATTATTATACTAGAAGCCTTTTTCATAAAAGGAGAATATTTTGAAAATGGGTCATTCTATGTTCATTTTTTGTCAAAATACTGTACTTAAATGATTTTTTATTGTAATACTATTCTTAAAACAATTTTATGTACATTTTCCAATCTAAGTGACACTAAATATCGTAAATATTATCTATTTATACGCTTTTTGCAAAATCACGGTTCCGAACGTAGTCGGATACCTTAAGGTTATTGTCACTCATTTCATTTATAAGCACAATAAACGGTAGGTTATAATTACATACATCTTATTCTGATTTCATTGCTGGTATTGCCGTATTTTAAAACAAAAGACTTCTTTTAAAAATATAACTATTTTTTAATATTAAAAAAAAAGGATTCAAGAAAGAAACATCAAAAATTGATTGCCTCATTGTAGCAAAAATGTTTCAAATGTGTTGATAAATTCGAAAAAAAAACGTAATTAATTTCCTGTGAATCCCTTATGACATAAAAGACTATTTGTGAAATAATCTGTTATAAATGTACGAAAATTAAGTTACTAAATATTATATAAGTTGTTTTATACACATGTTAGTAATTTATATTATTTCTTGAAATATACACATAAGAAACCATTTCAAAAGCAAAATTATATGGAAAATAGATCGAAAGTTGAAACCGATTAAAAATTTCGTATCACTTTTTTTTTCAACAAAACTATTTAATATAAATGAATAAATATTATGAGAAATACATTATATGTGCCTTAAAAATTTTATTTTGGCTATATGTAATGATTTTTTAACTATACTTTTCATATCGTGTTTTTACAGAGTTGCCATATAAGATGCAAAATGATATTCTAACATTTTATACTTAACAAAACTTTCAATGGTCCAAGTAACTCATTTTATTATTTTTTAAGATCTTTTTAAGATTAATATTAAGATAAAGTTTACCGTTTTATACGTTGGAATGGGTTCATATAGAAAATTTTCAGCTGGAAGAAAATTTAATTAAATAGTAAGTGCAAATATTCACTTATGGTATCCGAATACGTTCGGAACCGTGAATTTGCAAAAGAGAATAAATGGATAATTTTCATGATATTTAGTGTCACTTAGATTAGAATACATGTATACAATTGTTTTAAGGACATTTTGACAAAAAAAATTATTTAAATACAATATTTTGGCAAAAAATTAACTTAGAATAATTTTGTTTCGAAATGTTCTCCCTTTGTGAAAAATGCTTCTATTATAATAATATTTTGCCTGTATATAGCTCAGACCTCTCTATAGAGGCTCAACTAGAATTTTTGAAATTTATAACTTAGAAGTGGGTTTATCCATGTTTTACGGCAACAGAGGGGAGCAATTTAAAGAAAAAAAACCCTGTAATTATTTCAAATGGTTGTAACTCTGAAAATAATGTGAATTTTTCAAAAATCATAATTGAGCCTCTGTAAAGAGGTTCGAGCTATATACAGGCAAAATATTACTATAATAGAAGCATTTTTCACAAAAGGAGAACATTTCGAAAAAAAATTATTCTAAGTTAATTTTTTGCCAAAATATTGTATTTAAATAATTTTTTTTTGTCAAAATGTCCTTAAAACAATTTTATACATGTATTCTAATCTAAGTGACACTAAATATCATGAAAATTATCCATTTATACGCTTTTTTAAAATCACGTTTCCGAACGTAGTCGGATACCTTAATGAAATGTTTTTAAACAAGTTAAATTTTTTTATTAGTTAATTATGTATATAATAAAAATGTCTGGCATATGCAGGCTTTTTAATTTTTTTTCGAGGTATTTGATGCATTTTATTTATTTTATTGCTATTCTCATTTTACCTAAAGTAAGGGGGGTGGAAACGTATCCAATTTAAATTAATTTCTTTGGATCAAAATCTTTTTTCTTTCATTAATCTATAAATACTACCTTATGTGCATTAAAGGTAATGGGCTTTTTGTTACAGAACGTTATAAAGATGTACATATTTTTATTATAAAATTTTCTCTTAACTTTAACCTGTAATTGATGTAATTTTTTTATTAACTGTTGTCAATTTCAGAAAGTTTTACTTTTTTTAATGCTTTAAAATACCACACAGTTAACTTAATTTATTTTTTAAATAAATTTTAATGATCTAGAGGTAAACCTTTGCTTAAACATCCAACACACACGCACATACTCATAGATCATAATTGGTTACCAATACTTACTTATGAGTGGAATTGCGCATTTTGTAAATAGATGATATATAAACAAGCGTATAGCACTTTTTAAGAAAATATTTCCAAGAAACAATGTTTTAATAATAACTAACTGTGAATATATATATATATATATATTACTATTTTTTGAAAACGAGCCACTAAAAAGGAGATTTATATCCTCAAATATCCCATTTGTTTCAGATATTATATTGAAATCTCATTTCTTAAAATATGACTGTAACTTTTTACATTTTAAGTTAGAGCGCGTTTAAACAATTATTGTGAGCAATTATTGGATTGATTTTTCAGCTGGCTTTCACCGAATCACTTCACTCGTCTATTGATCTCCTTATATCAATCAAAGATATTAAATTTCTAGGGAATAGCAATATTTCTTTCGAAGTACAGCTGTTACGAAAGCTTGGAATACTCCCAAGTTTCAGCGTAATCCAATTCTACGGAAGCGACGACACTGTCACTAGCAGAAGTTAATCCACATCATATAACCACATATGTAGCACTCAAATTAATACTTATCCTTATACTGTTGATCTGGTTTTGAAGCTGTATTTCCAGCAGATGAAAGCCGTCGAAGCCATAAATATATTGAAGGAGTATAACTCTGGACCACGAATAAGAGGTCACAACACAACACATTTAAAACATTGAATCATTTCGCTTTTATCACTCAATTGAAGTAATCCATGCGACATATCTTGTAGGTTCTGTGTTATTATCGATTATGTACCCGCTGATTTTTACTAAAAGCATAGTTTCATCTAAGCTATAAATCGAGTATATATATATGGAGACTTGTGATTATGAACAGGACTCGTGTGCTGCACACTATGCGATATCTCGGGGAACTATTTCACTCGTTTAAAGAAGGTCCATGAGATGTATCATCTCTGTACTATATGGTTACCGCTTAACTTCCTCACTGATCTTACTAAGGGTACACACACGTAGTTCCACCTGAGCTACAAGTGGTGTGTATGTAAGGGAAACTTAACATCTTCTGCGCCTGGGTGTTTAGATTTGTTGTTAATTTTGGAAGGTTTCGCTTTAGAACTTCTAATTCCAGCTAGCCAGTAACCGTTATTCTAAGGTTAGCAGTCATACTAAGGAAGACGGGTTATTTTTAAGACCCACCTCTCTGATTCAGAGACTGGGAAGAACGTTGGTTATTTTGGATCGTATATGTTGGTTCGAGGAGTCGGCTGCCGATATATTTATATATATGTATATAAGTGGAAAGTCTTTTTTTCCCGCCATTCCTAAGCCTAAGTCTTTTTCCGAGGGGCAATATCCTCTACCTGCACAATTTGCGGAAGGAAATCAGAATGATGGGACACAATCCAGAAAACCGTGTTTCTTCACGTCATAGCATCTTAATGTCGGAGGAAAAACACGACTGAATTTATATCCGTGTTGACAGTGGTAGAAATGCCCCAATAAAATAGAGAATTTCACATTATACATAAAAAGTTCATAGAAAATTTATTAGAATTTTACATTTGAACATTTTTTCACTGTTAAGTTTAATGCATTTACAACATTAATTTTAGCGTTTCATTTATCTTGAAAATAATTTTAAGAATTCTGAGATGTATTTCGAAATGTTTTCAATATGCCTTTTGACTTATTGTATTATTATATCGTATAATAAGGAAATTCTTATTATTAAAATGAAGCTCTTTTTCATTATAGAAAAATTTACTACAGTACAAATAAATACTTTCGAGAAAGATTTATTATCTGCTTATAAATTATTTGAAAAAAAATTGTAGCATTTAAAATTAAAGATATTTTCAATTGTACTCCTTCCCTGAAAAGATAAAAACTAGGTCTTTTTATCAGAGTTTACTTGATCATAATATATATCGTGCACATTGTTTTTAAGAAATTATAGATCTCTTCCGTTGTTTTATTAAAATAGCATTAAAATTACAAAAACTCTCTATAAATTAATTAATTAAAATTAGAATTTAGAAAATAATGAATATTCCTAGTATATCCAACTATATTACTATGCATAATCATAATACATATGAAAGGGAATTTTTATGGTTATAGAAATATATAAATAATTTGTAATTAAATGGTAACTTAGAAAAATCATTTTGGCTAGGAAATTCCCCCTAATAAGTCACAAAGATTTGTTGAATGTAGAAAAAAATATGTGCAAGTTATAATTTTGAACTGAGAATCCAACTTTACTCAAAATTACGAGGTTCGTTGCCAGTAGCCCTCGCGTTGCTTTAAAAATCGATCAATGTTGATAAAAAATCGAATCAAACTAAATTTGCTTACTAATGTTTTTTATTAATGTCGTTATGCACTTAAGTGAGGAGTGGAAAAGCTAAATCTTTCAAATAGTGTGATATTTTTAAGGGAATCTCCTGTCTCAATAAAAAAAGTAGCATAAAATACCGGAAAACGTAGCTCCAAATTGAGTTCCTAAATTGATATAAAGACGCCCTTCCCATTTCTTTGAAAGCTGGATTTATTTTATGCTTTCCTTGTCCTGTAAAAAAATTCCAAAAATTAACTTTGTGTGCATTTCAATTCAAAAAGATGTGCGTTTTTAAATTTAAATTCTTTCTCTATATAACTCAAAGAATCACTTTCGTAAGAATCATCAAAAATTATCCTTGTATAACAGAAACACATTTGATATTTTCTTTAACTATCAATTCTTACAATAAATTTTCCTTTTGATTATTATTCTACTTAAATGTCACTGTATGAAATTCAGAAAACAATTCCTATGGAAAATAAAATGTTTTATATGTATAATTTAATTCTCGAATAAGACCTTAAATTTTCTCTATAATCGTCTAAGTTTAATTTTTTTTTGGGGGGGGGAGTGGAAAAAAATATTTACATATAATATTCTTTATAAAAATGATAATTTTTATTTACTATGAGTGTAAATACGTACGATCTGCTATTTTTTTTGTATGTTTGTACGAATCAATAAATGGTAGTTATTATATATAAAATTTAATTCATTAAATCAATTGATTTGAATTTGGAGAATGATTCAAAATCCATAAATATAAATGACGTTGATTCAATTTCAAATAATTCAAACTGATCCATGTAACTCATTGAAGGTGCCTCAAATATACTTACCGAATTTAAGCGCTTCATCTAAGAAGTGCATCTCTTGCCGCAATGATAAATGACGATAAATTCGCAAAATATTTTTTCACACAGAACTTTTCTATAAATTAGATCAGAACCATCATTTACGCGAATGTTACTATACCCCAGATTGAAAACTTCTGTCGATGTAATACTAACTAAATTTTCTGGAAACCCAATGTATATTGTTTTGTACTCGTACATTTCATGACTCAATTCAAAATTCAAACCACACTCTCCGCCACACATGGCCTAGCAAATCCTCTTCAAAATCTCCATAACATTTTTTTCCCCTCCTTGTTCCCCCCCTCCCTCCCTCCCCCCCTTCCTTTTCTATCGTCACTGTCGCTTCCTCCTCCCGTTAGTGAACAGTCTTGAAGGGGACGACCGAAAGATGGTGGAAGATACTGGTATATAATACCCTGGCCACGCGACCGCAAAAAAGAAGCAGAAGCGACGGATCTTGGGAGTTGGTGCGACTCTGTCTTCCCATTTTATTTTGAACAACGATACTCTTGCTTTACCCATTTTTCTTCAATGGTTGATCGGTCTTTCAGTTTTTCACGTTTTGTATTCATTCTGGTAAAAGAAATTCGTTAATTTCAATGGTTATAAATGAACGATTTTTTTCTCTCTTCCCTCCTGGTGTGTAAATATTTATAACAATTATTCATATTTAGCTATTTGATTTTGTTCAATAAAAACAACGTCGCTTGACAGCTTTCACAAAATAATGTATCAAACGGTGAACTCTGATGAAAATGGATAGAGAACTTTAATGCTTTTCGGTTTTTTAATGAAAGATGAAATAAAACGCACTTTTTTTTTATTATCTATGTACTGTATACAAATTAGAAGAATTTTAAATCGTACTCTGAGGTCTAGCACCCCGTTTCCTTATTTTCGGCTCTCTTTTCAAGGTTTAGCTCTCATTTCAGTTAAATTTTTGTCGTCGTTGACACCGGCGAAATAGAATGTTCTTTATTTAAGAGGCATCTTCAGAAGCGTGCTCAAGGGGGAGGTTTAGGGGGCTTATTTTTAATTTTTAGCAAGAAGAATATATACCTTTGCATTTTCACTTACGTGTTTTTTAAAATGTAACTTCTTCCAATGAGAGAAGCCTCTCTGTATGCTACAGGGTATCTTACAATACCTAATACTTGTAATCTTCTGTCAAAAAGTATGAGCTCTTTGACGAATGATCTCATTCTCCAAACCTCCATACTACAGCTATTTCAGTGTAAATTTTAAATCAATAAATATAGAAAAAATTTACATTTTAGATAAAAATTTGTAAGTTTAAACGGGGGGAAAATTCTTCAAGCGTGTAATTTTTCTAATGGACCACCATATTTGAAATGTTTCATTTCTAGGGTACAGAAAAGCAAGTGCTATTACTAATTCAAAACTATTTAAATTAATTTTCATATTTAAAGAAAAGTGTAAGTGAAGCATTAGAGTTGGAAGCGAATTATTTTACTGATATCAGAGAAGAAGAGTTAAATACTTAACGGAGAAAATTTGTAAGTAAGATGGAATAGAAATATTAAGAGGAAAAGTAGCTTTAAATCATGCACATATCTAAGTATCAGCTCCATTTTATCAAAGCATTAGCAAAGTAGTACAGGAAAAAATCCCCAAAAGATTCAACAACCATTTCCAGGATTAAGGAAATGATACCCCAGGGTAAACACTTTTGAATTCAAGAGAATACATGTTATTTAAAATATCATGCTGTTTGGTATGTTTGAAGATAAAACATGTTAAAATGAAGCTTTATTTTCTGTTCATTTGTAAGAACATTTTCCCTACCCTGCTTTTTAAATATTAAGCTTATAAAATTTTTTTCTCGTAGATTCTTTCACCTAATCCATCCAAGTCGGTAGAGAGCACGTTCAAATTTAAATGTTGTGGGTGTTTCATTACTCTTTCAATATGAAATTAATAACTGTTTTTGTAAGCAAATAACTGATTTGTGTGTGTGAAGACTTTCCTCTCTTTTATCTCTTTCATTAGATGATTTATCTTAGAGTGATCTCTTTTTTATTAGATGAAGATTTGTTGACTTCGAATAAACTAAAAAATGAGGGAAACATGATGCTTAACTAAATGGTTTTTTAAAATATATGATAGTGAAAAAGAAGCTATAAAGTTTGATTTTAAAGAAAAAACTATTTTCTCTTCTTTTTTTTTCTTTTCGTACTTTTGATATAATGTACATAAACAAAGAAATATACTCAAGCAGTTAATACTCAGACTCAAAGACTATTTGTTAAGAAATACATAGTGGATTGCTTAGCAATGAAATCGACGAGGTAGTTGATTAGAGTTCAATACCGTTTAAACTCAATTTGGAAACCATCTAATTACGAGATGATTGCATGCTAAAAGAGAACGAAATGTAGATTCGTTTATAAAATGAGAGAGAAAAGACTGCCTGTCACTAATGCTAAATTTTGGCGCAATGTGTGAATTTTTTAAAAATGGAAAGTAATTGTTGAGGAGTGATGTAATTTATTTATATCACCTTGCAAAGTACAAGCAAATGAGATATCCAATAATTCAAAACCAAAACTATTTCTATGCCAAAACAGAAAAAATAGCTATTGTCATTTGTATATTTGTGTATGTCCATATTGCAAATTGAATGGTTTGTCTGTGTGATGAGTGATCAGAATATAAAACAGCCTCATCAGAAGACATCCAACTAACTTTGTATATATTTAAGATAAACAATACACACTGGTTATCGTGAATTAAGAGAAAATTAAAAACCAACGATAGCTCGTACAAAAATTAGCCAATCTCAGTGAAATTTGAATATGTACGTAAGTAAAAAGAGCTCTCTCTGAACGATATTACACTATACAAAATAGAGGCAAAGCAGTCGGAATACAACATTTGCGAGAAGCATAAAAATGTATGTCTCAGAGCATAGCGGCAACTGTCACTGCGTATTTGAGATTAAAAATCTGGTGTACCAAAAATGTAAAAATGACCTCCAGGCATCATTTGACTGAAAAACTACGATACAGACCTATTGGGATACTAGAGGCAGGACAAAGTCAGACATAAGTAGCTAGATGGATGAATGCGAATCCGTCTGTGATTCATAGACTTTGACACCAATTTCTATCAAAGGATTTGGCATTCAGAAGGTCCAGCCAAGGACGTTCATGCACTACTACGTGCCGGTGACCGAGATTTCTCATCATGTGCACGAAGGAATAGAGCCGCAACTCCGGCTGAACTCAGATCTTCCCTCGCTGCAAGCTCCAGAAGATTGGTATCAATATCAACAATGTGTTGAAGGCTTCACAAACGCGGTCTTTATGAGCGGCGACCATCCATTTGCGTCCCGCTCACGTCACGCCATAGGCGGGAACGTTTGCAGTACGCACGTCAACATGTCCACTGGACGCGTGAATAGGAAAGGGAAGCTGTTCCCTTTATTGATGAGTTCGGGTTTATCCTCGAAAGCTATAGTAGGCGTATTTTCATTTGGAGGAAACCTGGAACGTTTTCGTCTACGACACATCTGTGAAAGAGATGCATATGAATCAAGCAGTGTCTGTGTTTAGGGTGGTATCTCCTTAGATGGACGCACGGACCTCCATGTCTTTTCCCTTAGAAATGTTAATGCTCACACCTACAGAGATGACATGCCGGGGTAATGGGTGATGCTTTCGTGCTACATGATGATAATGCAAAACCACACAGGGCTCGCATCGTGGATGCTTATATTGATTAAGAAAAAATTACCTTAACTCTATCGGTAAGTTAGAGTTCTGTCTAAAAGACCTTAACTCTATCGAGCATGTTTGGGACGCTCTAGGACTACCTGTATCTGCTCTCAATCCCCCTCCTAGGAGCCTAGACACGCTTTTCCTTGGTTGCATTGGAAGAGCAATGGCTCGCACTTCCAACCGAATTAATAGACCGCATAATTGAGAGCATCATACATCATTTCATGTGCTGTATTGCTTCTCGGGGGATCATAACTCATATTGAAAGTACTTTTCCTATACCAAACTGCCACATCCTATTTGTTCATTGTATACATTTGTTAATTTCTACAACACCATAATCGTCTGGTGATTTCTTTTTATGCTATTTTATACCTTCCTATGTGCTGTGTATATTGTGTATAAGTTTCATTAAATATTCTACGCATAACTTTTTGAGTAATCGTCATTATTGTGATTTTTCCTTAATTTACGATAACCTGTGTATATACAAAGTGATTTGCTATCAGGCCGACAAACTTGCAGATTTTGGAGGAGATAGAGAGACGACTCAGAATCCCATAGGAAGGCAGGGTCGCATACGCCGTAGTTGCTAACAAAAAGAGAAAAAGAACAGAAACAGCATCACATTAATGGGACATAAAACATTTTATTGAAAGATTGTAGTATAACAGGTGTTCGAAAGTACATAAATTCTTCTTCTGGGTTCACATAAATAGCTTGGTGTACAAGACGCCCGTCCCTTCCGAGAGAATACGTGACATGCCAGGAATCTTTCAGAATGCAAGGAATTCCATGCGGCGTCACTGTCAGGCCTACTAGACGACATCTGTCCATAGTTTCGAGCATTTATTGTTGTACAACCTTTCAATAAAATGTGATTCCGAGTCGACAAGATTGTACAGTCTGCATGAATAAATCATATCCGAAAAACTGTTACAACCGCAGAAATTAGCTTTTTTTTTTTTCTTGAGAAAGATAATCACTAGGGATTTAACGCTAATATAAGATGTTACAACTGATTTTGAAAATTTGTATTGATTATGAATTAGTCAACATTTTTATTTATTCTGAACATTTCAACTCTGTGTCCTATCAGGACTTGATTTCCCATAAAATTGAATGGATGAATACGTTATGTGAATTCAATACGATTCATTATCCTTCCTTGAGTATTTTGGTTTTTGTATCCCTTAACATACAAACCTATAAAAAGACATTATTTCTGACAATTAATGGGTAGTATTCTGATGAACTGCTCAAGATGCTTTAAAAACATAATTTTTTGTATAACAGAAAATTATAAGTTGAACGTCGAATTTGAAAGGTAGCTTTCTGAGCTGTTTGTCGCTTTGAAACGCCAGAATGAAAAATAAGAATACTTTTTTTTTGTAACTGTCTCTGTATTAAAGAGTCGTCAGAAAAGACGTTATATCTGCCGTAGCACTTCTTTTCAAAAACAATTTTTCGGATTATGGATAAATATTTTTAAAAATATGTTCGAAAACCAAATCTCCCAATTTCGAAATCTCATTTAAATCTGCTCATATATATTAATGCTATAACAATTATCAGTTTTCTGTCTCAGTAATAATGCTAAAAGGCTTCATATTAAACATATCCGAGGTGAAAAGCCCAAGATGAGAAAATTATATATTTTGTTATAAGGATTTTTAACTCACGTAATTTTAAATAATAATGTTATTTTTGTCTGGAGTATAGCCCCTTTACTGCTCATGAGTCAGTTATGTACAAACTGTCTTGATTCGTCATTAACCTTTCGCTCAAATCAAAGATACTTAACTAAGAATCTTCTTTTATTAGTCTTTGAGTAGGATTCACCATTACGCATAGTTTATAAAGAAAAAATATAGATTTACAGAAATCAAAGTAACTAGATTGCTAGACTAATGAAAAAGTATGTAAATTGATGTTCAGGCTTACAAATAAAGTATATGTGCATTTAATTCATTTAAAATGTATTAATATTTGTAAGGAAACCATTCATTCATATACATCTCAAACTCAGGACGCGAAATTAATCTCATGAAATATTACGCAACTTGTAACTAAAATTGTTATTTTGTTGAGGTTAAATAAGAGAGCGGATTTTTTTTTAGAACCCAAAGTGAGAATGATGCATAAATTGGTAAAAAATAGACTAATTGATATTTCTTCCCCAGTTTTTTAAAAATATATATAGGTTATAAGCATGTTTAAAAGTTTCAGTAATAAAATCAAACCAATAATTATAAAAAAATTGTTCAAACTTGATCGATTCTTATTTTTTACATGAAAGAAAGATAAAAAATGGACATAAAAGTGGAATTTTGTGAATTCGTTAAAAAATTTTTAGTTTGTGTAAAATATAGGGGTTTTTTTTCGGAAACGCATTTTTCTTTTTTATAACTCTTTTTTCTCTATATTTTTTTCTTTAGTTGCAAAATTCATGGTCTTTCAAAAAATAAATTCACAAGTTTAGCGTCAAATTTATTTGATGATTATAATGAAATATTTGAATACAAAATTACTTTAATCTATCAGTAATGTAACCTATCAATGTAAAGTACTCTATATAAACTTTTCTGGGAATTCAATTTTTTAATAACGGTTTTTATTTATGCAGTTCCATACATGAAATGACTGGTTTAAGTTCAACAAAAAAAAAAGTTATTCCCTATTAGTACAATTTGACTTTTCTACTTTCAAAATCATTTGCTTAATGTTCCACTTCTTGAATGAAGATTATTGATAGAGTTAAATATATATCAGAACTATTTAATGTTTAATATAACTTTTTTTAACCTAAATGCCTGCCCTTTTTTACACAAAAATATTTACTTTAAAACCCCCCCCCCCCCAAGGTTTGCTTTTGATAGAAAGATGGTTCGGTTATGGTTCTCATCTAAGACACAGACGTGATGTGATAGATTCCAAAGTTTATAGAAAGGAGATACTAATTTGTTTCGTTTGTAAAGATTTTAATTACCTTAGGGGGGATGAGAAGATTTCTATGTTGATGGTCACTGTGTGTGTGTGTGGTCATTGGAAATATCAAAATAATATATCTACTATCCATTATTATATATACATATTATACAGTCTGTAGCTAAACTTTCTCTAATTTTCATATTCCTTCAAATCTCACAGACATTCTTATTTGCATGTTAGCATACATTATAATAATTTTTTATGCCAACATGCAGCTTCAAAAATGACAGGAAATATCTGCTAAAATAAAATCAGTAAATGATTGATGATGAAAGACCACAGTAAACCAATGGTTCATATCACAAAATTTATGGCCAGTGATATTGCATTCGCTTATCGAGTTCCATCAAAGACTTCTAGTTTCGAGAAATTTAGAAATACAGCACGTTAAATCGAGCTGGATCTCACAGCTCTCACATCATGTGATATAGTGAAAAGGTTAGAAAAATATGTTCAGTTCAGATACCATTCTTGTTATTTGAACATGTTTTAAAATAATTAGGTACTATCCTCCTCTCATTCAGCGATTCAAAATAACTCCACTCCGCTAAGTTCTTATCTTACTATCTTGATAAACTATTGTAAGAAGCATTTTATTTCAATGCAAGGATTATTATAATGATTTCAATTATTCTTAAGTAGATCAATTTAAGTGGAGTGCATCTCTCATGGTTAAGAGTAGGAAATATGTAGTCGAAGTATCAAATTGGAGAATGTATTTTATTAGCCATGTACTTTTAGACCCCCTAAAGACTTCTCATTTCAATTTTTTCTTATATTTAGTTCTTATTTTTATGGTTAATAGTTACTGAACTTTCTGCCTTTGATAACCTAGGTCCTTTTCTTGTGCGTGCAAAACTTTTTATCAATGGAATCTCGAAGTATAAATGCCTTAAAGGAATCGGTAAATTGTACTCGAAAACTTTTCTTATGAATAGAGAGGCACGGGAGACCTCATTTCTACATTAGTTCGTGAACAACGTGCCTTTTGGGTCCTCGTTCCTTCACTGACTTTGCAGGCCTAGAATTTTTATGACTTTTTTTTTCTTCGCCTCAGCGTACACCACGTCAACTGAAATCTAGCTAACGTTAGCGAAAATTCCTCTCAGCGGAGCAATCAGTTTTTTGGCACGCTTTTCAGACTACAGATGATGACATTGATAGGACTCTTAAAGAACAGATAAAAGAAAAACACCCAGGAGTTTAAAAAGAGAGAGTGAAAAAAATCAACCCTGTGCCTTTTGGCATAACGCCACCATGGTGAATCGGAACTAGAGATGTCACACACACACAAGTCTATCTTTCCACAACAGAAACGTAATAGGCACTTTGCGGAAATGTTTCTTTTTTTTTGCTTTTTAGAGCTAGCTGCATTATACTTATATACCCATTTAAAAAATATGAGAAAAATATTACCTAAAAGGTTAGAAATCAGTTCTTACAAGCTTTGTATAGTTAGAGTTTTTATGGTTTTTTTTTAAATTTTATTTCCATCAAAAAGTAAAATTTTCTATTGTGAGAAAAAGCTGTTTGAGTTATTTAGATCTCATTCGACGATTTAAGGAAATTGGAGATAAAATAAAGTGATAAAAGAGATGACGAGAGAAAAAATAAAAATAAAAAAATCTACTTAATTAACAGAGGATACGTTTTGATAAATTATAATGATAGAAATAGATAGTTTGAAGGAAAAGCGTTTTTTTAACGTTTTTGACAGACGTTATGTATAACAGTAACTGTTGCACGCGTATCTTTACAATATTTTTTAACACTTTAAATCGTCAACCTTTTGTACCATTTTTATAAAGTTTTATTTATATTACCTGCGTCAGTAAAAAAATATGAATTTATATTCATTAATAGAAAGATTTGATATCCGTTATAAAATATACGTCAAATGAGAATGCTAAAAAGTTAGCTCTACCTAATTTCTTTGCATGTTTTTATTATAAAATTAGGATAAATATTATATACATACACACACACATATATATATTCATAATATACTCCATTACTTAAAATTGCATTAAAATAAATGTCTTTTTATTTACCTTCTCAACTCTTTTAACTGAGTGTAGCTTGCTATAAAAAATACGAGGTCTATTGCCAGTAATCCTCGTGTAGCTTTTAGAGGGGGAGGAGGGGAGAACCATACAGTTGCCATACAGGATCATAAAATTTCTTAGAGTAATTATTAGTATGCAGTTATTTGTTTCAATTTATTTAAATATAAAGTAAATAAGAACAATAAGAAAATATATAACGTAGTTTTTGAATCAATGTCTGAATTCAATTCGGATCAATGTGTAGTTTTATCAGGCATTTATTTTTATTTGTTCAAGTATACTTTATAATTGCACCAAACTATATATTCTGAATAACATAAAACATACGAAACACGACACAACAAAAACTGAAATAAGTAATACGAATAGGAATACAGTTCCACGAATGTTTTATCATTGGCACCCATTCATTTGAAAGTTTTTTTTATTTTTCATTCCTTAACTTTCCTTTTCATTTAATTTATTTAATCAAACGTTCTATTTTGACATGAATCATAAAAATTGCAAACCAGGTTATAATTAAATACGACAATCATCAATTTTAAAATGGGGGAAAATGTTTCCCTTAATCGTTAAACGGTGAATCTAAAACCAAATCAAATATGAATATCTGATTCAACCATTTTTCAAATTATATACAACGTGTAATGCAATAATTTATTATTATAAGTTTGACTACTTAACTATTGTTTGTTTTAATAATTCTCTGATAGAGCTTTTTTTTTCCTTTTCTTAATTTTTTTTTCGTTTTTAATAATTTTCAAAAGAAAAAAAAACAATTTTCGCTTTAAATAAATTTTTAGAAACTGCAAAAATTTAGAAGTGTTCTTAAGTTTCACTTATCGCTTCCTAAAAATAATAAAAAATATGTCCTTAAAAAATTAAGAAGTTCTTAAGAATTTCCTAGAAATAAGTTTAACATTAAAAAAATTTTTTTAAGGTTTCCTTAAAAGTTTTATCGGTGAAAACACACAAGACTAAGGAAACTTCTTCTGTTCGATGAACTGGATTTTGAATTATTATTGTTTATCTCATGTTTTCTCCCACCATAAATGATGTGACTGGACAGATGCTATATTGAGACGCGAGCGATGGAGAAACCGGAAGTCGAGAAATGAGAAAATCCACATGGCTAGCGTGCTTAAACATGAGCTGAAAGCTTTTGCGAAGGTTATTACTAATCGCATTTCCTAGTTCCATTGAAATTACTAACTTCAATAAAGAAGTACGATGTACTGCGTACAGTTTTTCTAAAAATTCAGAATCGGGGAAAACATAATACGTATTTTTTATAATAATTTCAAATGGGCTACAGAGACGATTAAACTTATAGCTGGTTTTCTTGTCCAGTGAAGTTTTGAAGTAGACATATCGGACATTGCTCTGCACTAGTTAAAAAGTTTGTTTGGGCTTCTGTTTTGACCAAGTTTTTAAGTTTAAAGTAAACGCGCGATTCAACATAGTAGACTGAATTTTTCATTTGTCTAATTCTCGAATGCCCTACATTCCTAGAAAAGTGTTTTATATTCTTCCGGGATTTCTAAGTTTTTTTTCTCCTGGATTTTAATTCTGTCTAGATTTTCAATGATTTTATGATAAAAAGTAGACAGGGAATTTTTGGATTTCACTCTTTCTCCTACCAAGTAAATTGCTAATTTTTGTGGGAAATTTAATCCTCTTTCGTACATATTAAAATACATTAAACAATAATTATTTTTCTCGAAGTAAACACATCTTTCTGTATATAATAATAAAAAAAATAATATGAATTTCATAATTATACACCTTTGTAGCTGTATAATTTATATGCTTGTTGTGATTTATAGTTTTATAAACTAGCTTTTCTTCCATCCCCCGGATTCGCTAACTGTTAATTTATTATTTAATCTCTATTTATAGAATTTCAAGTATTAAGAAATCACCTTGAGAAATAATATAATGTATAAAAATGAATCTTAATGTATATATATATAGGTATGTTTTACATATATATGTATATTTATATAAACATATATATGTTAAAATATAACTCTAATGAGTATTTATAAAGGAAGCTATAAGACGGACCACTCTGAAGAATTTTTTTTTTCACCCATTTAAAAAAAAAAAAAAATTCCGGAAATAAATTTTAAAACTTAAAAAAAAAAAAAAATGGGGAATCAGTTAATCAAACATTTTTAAGTATTATCGTAACTGTGTGTGAATAATTTTTCTTTCGCTCCCTCTTTCTCTATTTTTTTATAAATGAAATCGAGATTCTGATTTTTTTGCATATTTAATGTACACGTTTATGTTCAGGAATCCTTTCATACTCAACATTCAATTAACGAAGAAAGTAGTGGAAACATTAATTGTCCGTTGAATTAATCATATAAAAGTTTAACTTCTGAACTATAGCATTCCTCATTTTTATTTGTAGAAGCCCTCTGTAGTTATTTATTTGAATTTAAAGTTTTCTAATTCTTCATCTTAGATTCTTCACTAGTTCAAAAACATTATGGTAATTGCAATTAATATGTCATACTCAGAAATAAATACTCGTGTTAAATTACAGATGACACACACTCACATTTGTATTCCTATATTTCTTTCAAAAATGAACTTCATTGATTATATTTTATATTTCATTTAACTAATGAATGATAATTATTAATAGTTATATATTAATTGGTAAAATCTATTTTTATTGAGGTTTTCCTGAATATTCATATTAAAATATATTTTACGCGACGTTGCGTATGCTTAGTACAGTACTTCACTTGCAAGGACTTGGAAAGTTCTGCGTATACATGTGTTGCATATATATTTTCTTCTCTCTCCTACTTAAACATTTGCGAGACCTGCTATCAAAAACAAGCGCGTCATTCTGATTTCAGGGAAGAGAGAGGAGAAAAAAAGCACAACTGAAACGCAGCACCTACGTGAACTCTTACTTTGGCACGCGCCCCAGGTGATTCAAAGAGGCCCAGGAGCAGGATGCGAAGCAGCTGGGATCTCTCTTCCATCTCCATCCTCCGAAGGTTAAAAAAGAGAGAGAAATACCGACATATTGAGGAAAAGAAGGGGGAGGGTCATAGGGTCTGGGCTCGTGCCAAGGAGATGCAACAGTGACTTGTGTAGCAGGCAGCTGCCCCAGCTTCTTTTCCCCTCCTTCTTACTTTTTTTCTTCTTCTTTTTCATGAAGATACTAACCTCCTACAAGAGCTACAAGAAGAGGATCTCTAGGGGAGATAGTTGAAAGTAAATTGTAGATCCGCTTCACTTTAAAAAAAAAAAGGATTTAGATTTCCATTTAGCAGTGCATTTACCTTTACTACATTTCGCAATATGGCTCACTATGTCTCACTTTGTATTTCTGTAATGATTCGTATTATAAAAGAAAACACGACCAAGACGATATTTTAATTAAATATTTAAATAAAAGCATAAAAACATCAAAATTTGATGTATTTCAAACGAATTCAGTTGTTAGCCAGAGAAGCTTTAAAGTTTATCTCACTACTAGAGACATTAAAAAATATTTATATAAGCCTGAATGGAATATTTTACATGAAATTTTTTAAAAAGCAACGTGAATCAATATGCTTCTTCATTAAATTAGTCTACGAAGAATTGCAAATTTATTAATTTTATTACCAAAATGGGACTGCATGAGAAGTTATACTTTTTTTGGTGTTTGCATAATATGCGCGTTTTGCTCTGTTATTCTGAACCCCGGTCAAGCGACTAGCCATTTTCATATTCCTAGTATACATTTGTAAGAAAGTTTGAGTTGATTGTATTTATATGTATAAGTAAAATGCACAAGGTCCTTTGATGAAATCAAGACTTGATTTCATGATTGAGGTCAATCGTCACTGGCTTTCATTATGTGTTAATAAAACAAGAGACAAACAAGAAATTCCTATTCTGATAGAAAGATTTTCCAATCTTAATATCCTATTCCAAATCATTATAGGGTCATGAACTCGTGGCCGGAGTGTCGTGTGTTCACGTCTTGGTGTCACTGAAGACCCGCCGTTTAGAGGGGGAAGATGTACTTTAAATCTGTCGAGATTCAATGTCCTTTTGTTGGTGTAATGTGGTCATTTGGAGATTGTGAGACCAGCTCAGGTATCCTCGTCACTTGACTGAGGTCCAAAATTACGAGGTCCGTCACTAATAATCCGCGTGTTGCTTTATTGCGCGATGTTAATAAAACTCACTACACACACACACAAATAAAGTTACTATCACATAGAGAGTAACTTATGTGAATTAATCAAACTAAACTCTGTTCTTCATTTCATTTTTTCGATATTTTAATTCTATACAGATATTCTTTTGACTCTTTTTATATATTTAAATAAATACAAGATTCTTAAAAAATATTTCTCTAAATTTTAAGGGTTTAAGTATGAAAAGCTGGTATATGCATCATAACCACGGGAAAACTTGTATTATCATTGGTTTATTTTTTTCTCTGATTAAATTCTGTCCTTGAACTCCAGTTATAAATAGCTACGTGAATAGTATGATACTAAGCTGGACACAAAAATAACTAGATTTAAGAAAGTAAATTTTTAGCATAAAATTCTATAAATATGCTGTCAATATTTCAAAAAAAAATTTATTCGTCTTGCTATTTTTTCAGTCATTTAATGCAAATTTTTTGTCAAGGAAATAACTTAGAATTTTTCAATAGCTCCTCGGGCTTTAATTGCATGTCATTTTCTCAAAATGGTTATTTTTTAACTTCAAAATGTTCTTTGCCTTTCAAGTTGAGCTTGAAAGCCTCGATATCTTGAAGTTTTATTTTTGATTACATGAAAAAATATTCATTTAAAGGTTTTTACTAATTTTGTTAATTATTTTGAAAATATCACAGCTTAAATACTCTTTAGATTATTTCGAAAAAAAATGTGGTGCAATGTTTACATTTTTTCCCCTTCTATTAATGATTCAATTTAAAAGCTTGAGGTTCAGATTATTCTTCTAATATTTTATTATTAGAAGAGTTTTTTTATGAAAACTTTATTTTAAATTTTAAATTACAAGAAACTATCTAAATGCATAGATACGAATAGTAAAATGTGTAAGAAATAAGAAAAATTACTATTTTTCAAAAAGTGTTCGTGTATGGTATTCATATATATTACGAATTAATGATACTGTGTTCCAAGCAGATGTAATTGACATGAGAGATTTTAACATTTTGCATTTCCTGTAATCATCGGAATTTTAGGTTGCACATTTTTATCAAGGCACTTGCGAGTATAACAATATTCTAAAGCATATTTTGTACTTAATAGTGGTACTGTAAGTACTACCATGCACAGAGATTATTCTAGAAATATATAAGCGCGTGGACAGCACATACATAATTTGTACCTAGTGCAGTGCATCGTACAAACATGTTATCTTACTCGATAGAAGTCTACATTTCGTTTCTTTCTCTCTTTTTTAACACCCTTTTACAAGCTTCACTTGTATGTAACGCAGCGTTTCTCAAACTGTGGGGCGAGACTCCCTAGGGGAGCGTGATAATCCTATGAGAGGGGCGCGAGCATGTCGAAAATAAAAGATTCAAAATTTACAAATTTACTGAAAGGAAGTAAAATAAAATACATTCTGACATAATAAAAAAATAAATACACATTTATATACTTATATAATATACTTATAAATTTATCAGTACTTCAAAATGTGTTTGATAACTAACCTCTCAATACTAAGTTAAATACAAGTTTAATAATTACTTGTGACTAATATGGGCTTGTCATATACAAAATTTAATACTTATCTTGATAATTTGTACGGTTTATGATTAAAATCGTATAGTAGCTTTAACTTCAAGGTACATTATCATGGCATTCAATACATCTTTATTCTATAAAGGGGGATGCCATGAAAATTATGACAGAAATTGGGTCTCAAACATTGAAACTTTGCATTGATGTAACGGAATCTTTGATTTTAAATTTTACCCACTTTAAAAGGTCAGATTAATTCTCTCGAAATTTCGCTCACTTGTCCAGGTCCGATGACAATACAATAATTTAATAGTTTTGCTCCATTGTCCTGATCAGGATCATCAGGATTAATGATTTCCCATTTTCAGATCCCGCATCTGGCGACTCATTTCAGATTCCATTTCCAGATTTGGCGACTAATTCGAACTTTGGCGACTAAAAGATTAAATTGCAACTTAGTTTAATTAACTGTAAAAGGATGTTTTTAGATTTTTTAAACTATAATTTATTTCTTTTCCTTTTGTGGCTGTGGTAGCCCAGTGGTTACGGTCACTAGCTAATGACCAGAGTGTCGCCGTTTCCAGTCCACCCGTCGTGTAGAGAGGCCAGTGCACGTTAAATTTGTCGAAACTCAATATCTACCCGTTGGTGTGGTAGTTAGGAAATGGGGGTGACTGCCTCCTCGTCACTTGATCGAAGTTCAAAATTATGAGGTCCGTCGGCAATAATCCACGTGTTGCTTTATATTGCGACGTTAATATAAGTCTCAATCCAACTTTGAGTTTTCTGTTTTCCTATAACTAAGAAATAGTTTGAGAAAGATAAGATATATTTTGTCTATATTCACCCAATTTTTATTGTGGGTACGTATTAGATAATAAAGTCAACTAAAATTATCTAATTTCCTGTATGACTATTTACTGCACAAACTTATTCCGAAGATATGTTGTGATTCAAATCATATATAAAAATCTATGACTTCCTTTAAAGTATTAATTCCTAAAAATATCATTATTGACTATTTTATTTCCAATGTTCAAAAATTCTTGATCAATTTTTAATGAATTCATTCACTGAATAGGCATGCAGTTCATCCTGGTGCTTTAATATGCATTGCGATAAGGCATAATACTTATTATTTTTGAAGTTTTTCCCTATCTCTGACATGTCAATTAATCAGTTAATTGCTGTCATACTGTCAATTATCTTTTATTCACAAACCGCATTTGAACTTTTATCTGTTGAATGATAGCTGTTTGATAAAAATCTAAGTGCCATTACACAAGACATCGGATCAAGGCCATTTCTAATGAATGTATTTACTTAGCATGGACACACACATTGACAACTGTCACATAATTGCATGTTTCATAGCATTGGCAGTTCATGCTTGAAATCCAGCAGAGGACTTGATCTTTCTGTCTCAATCTAGAGGACGAAGGGAAAAATATTACAATACCTTTGTAGAGAGAATAAAGATGCAACAAAAAGTAATATTGCTCATTTTTTAGTAATCTGTTAGAAAAAAATTGTGTATTAATTCATGTTGATTCCGAATTCATAGAATTTTGTATATTCACCAATTTCACTGTCCGCAAGGATTTAAAAAGCGTTAGGTTGTAAACAAAAAAGATGAAATCTATTAAAATGGAGTAATTTTGTTACTGGAACTTTTTAAGTCGCCCATAAATGTAAACTTGTGATTAAAAATTTGGCTGGATTAATTTTGAAAAAACATAGCATACTATGAATTGTATGCATGTTGTCATTCATTCAATGTATTCAATAATTTAAATGAAGTACAAATTTAAAATTAATCCAAAATTTAGATTACGAAAGCACATCTCTATATTTTTCTTTTATTGAAAAATTCATCAATAAAGCGAAACTAAATATTCTGATGAGCAGAACCAATTTTTTCATTACCTTATCGTAATCATTTGAAACTGTATTAATTGAAATTTTGATTTTTTATTTACTTCGTACGTTGAAGCTACTCTAAGGCTATCGGGGGACACGAACCACGTAATTTTAAGCCTCGATCAAATGGCTAAAAGGATATTTGAGCTGGAACCTTAATCTCCAAACATCCATACCACACTGAAACGTGAGAACTTAAAGCTTCAATAGATTAACATGCATCAGCCTCTTTACATGGAGAGTCTTTAATGGCATCAAGACTCGAACTCGAAACCCGACAACGGTCACGAGTTCGCGACCATGATCCCTTGGTTATCGGGGCTACATTTAAAACTGGAAAGGTAATTTTATTTCATTATGTAGATTTTTCAAAAAAATCACGATTATAAATTAATTAGTAATTATTCTTCAATCTAAGCTAGCGTTCCTTAAACGGTGGAGTGCTCCCCCCTAGAGGGGGGATAACTGTAGGAGGGGGCTCGGGCATATTGAAAAGTGGAAAAAAAAAGATTAATTAAAAAATTAATGAAAGTAAACAGACAAAATACATTCTGCAATAATAAAAAATAAAGTACACATTTACACTGATAAAATACACTTGTGAATGAATCAGTACATCTCAATGTGTATTTTATAATTAATTTAACAATACTAAGTTAAGAACAAGCTTAATAATTACATTGACCCCATGGGTTTGTCATATATAAAATTATATACAAAAATTAACACTTATCTTGATAATTTGTACAGTTTATAACTAATCTTTTTCCAGTTGATTAAAAGTTACGCGATTTGCTTCTCAATGCCACCGTTTTTCATGAAGGTGCTCGTATGGGATGTATTGGGGGAGGGGGGGGGGCGAAGAGGAATATAAATCCTCTGAAATAAGTAAATCCTTAGCAAACTCTGTCAAGCCTTCCAAAACCTTCAGAATTGTACTTTAAATCTTTCGGAATAATGTTATGGATAGCAGTGCACTGGAAAGATCGTACTACGGAAAGACGAATATATACGTCTGGGGCAATTAACGGTTTGGCTGAGCGAGACGTTTATGCACCCCGTGTCGGTGGCATTTAAGAGTCGTATTGTAGCATTAATGTCAAAGTATAGTATTATTGATTTCAATAATTGTTATTGTATGGAGGGGAGGGGGGAAGTGAAGAAAATCATGATTGAATGTAGGGTCGCAAATATTGAAAGTTTGAGAAGCACTGTTCTAAGCTCTTTTCTCGAAAAAAAGCGTAAATATGTTCCAACAACCAACAATATGAAAACAAAATCAACAGAATAAGATTTTAATGTGTACAAAATAAAGCGTACATATGAAAATACAAAAAAAAAGTAATATAAACTCGAAAGTTTCCTGAATAATTATTTTTGTTTAAATCTCGAAGTAGCATAGTAACGGGAAAGGCACCTATCTCCTTTGATCACTCTCGAACGCTGTCCAGATATTTCCGGTCTATTTTCGTTCTTTATTACGTCAAGGAAGTATTACATCCACATAGTTCCGTTTGCTCCAGTTTGAATTAGAATTGTTCAAAGCAATCGTTTACCACTTTTGAATCTTTTAGGAAAATATTGAAATGACAAGTCATTCAACTCTATAAGAGCTAATGAGTACACTACTAAGTAATGCAGACAATATTTAAAAATCAAACTTTTACATTTTAATGTACTTAACTGAAAATAATATTTTCAGCTCAAAAGTTTTAAATAATCCAACATTTTCATTAACCCTCTCGCTGCGCACCCCTCTATTTCCATGGGCAAACGTAGGCGTACGTAGGACATACGTAGCACTACGCAGCAAGAGGGTTAAGAGATGATCAAACATTGACAATGTTTTGAGTATTTTAAGTTCTTTGATTTTATATGAATACGTGAGCCATATGCGATTCAAAATATTTGCAGCTAACTTTAGGTTAGGTATAACCAAAATAGTTGTAAATGAAGTATTATTTTTTCATGAAAAGATTTTTCATTTTAGTCTTCTATTATAGTAAAACAAATTATTTGTTTTGTAAATCCCCAATATAACTACAAAAAAAAAGTAAAATTTAGCATTTCTTTCGATTAGCACACATTTTTTTTCTTTTCTGAATTCCTCTACTATTAGTTCACACTCTCCTTATTTATATATATATATATATATATATATATATATATATAAATATATATATTGCGAACCTCTACATTGCGAATTTTTCTATAGAGTGAACTTTTTCCTGGAACCAAGAACATTTCACGATTTTCTTCGTAAATTGACCTCCCAATAGCGAAGTGTATTTTCTATATAACGAATTTTTTCTCTTGAAAATCAATTTTTTTTTCTCCCTATTTCTAAGTATTTCTCACATTTCAAATTATTCTCTCTTTTAACACATTTATGGTGGTCATAAATCTTGAACTGGTTTTATTAAGTGCCTAACTCGCCGAGAGTAATAGAATTCCAGGTGTTTCATCCAAGAAGTGCAACCTTTAACCTTCATCATCCAATTCACTGGAAACATCTTCGATTTCCTCTTTCACCTCCAGTGGAAGTTGTCTCGTGTCCCCGTGTCATTTAACTAGTCTACGTTCATTTGTAGTGTTGATCAACCGTATTGGTAACTTAGTTTCTAATAGCTCAAAAATGTCAAAACGTAAGTGCTTGAGCATCAGAGATAAAAATTTAATTCTTCAAGAAGTCGATAAAGGCGTTAAGAATCTTTCCTTGCAGTTTTTCTTTTCTTTTCTTTTTTTTTTTTTTTTTTGATAGGGAAGACATAAAATAAATATATATTTATTTATAAAAAGGTGTGAATAATTACTTTTTTTTTATTTTATTCAGTGTTTATGAATTTTTGTGGTTTGTAAAGAAAATTGAAAGATGTGTGTGAACCTCTCTATAGCCAATTTTCCATATAACGAACATTTTTTCGGAATTTAGCGACTTCGTTATAAAGAGGTCCGACTGTATATATATATATATATATCTTGCTCAAATTTTGAATCGTTAATAAAATACTTTTTATATTCATCCATTCAAGTTCAAATACATTTTTTTAACTGGTAATGGATGAGACTTGATGTTAATACAGTTTTTTCAAATATTAATTCATTAATTCTATTTAATTAAGGAATAAATAGTAACAAACAAAAATAATAGTCCAACACCCTACATAAAAAAGAAAAATCGCTCGTTGTGTCTCTGTAGCGCAATGGATTTTTAATCTAAAGGTCCTTCGTTCGAATCCCACCTGGGATGGCCTCATTTCTGAGGATGTGATTTCTTTTTACTATACTATTTTATTGGAATAATTAAATTTAATTAATGAATAAATAGTAACAAACTAAAATAATAGTCCAACACCCTATATAGAAAGGAAAATGGAAAATTGCTAGGAAAATCGCTTTCTATTTTGCCACCTAATATTGTGATTCTGTCATAAGTATATACATATTTATATTAATTGTAATTATTTAATAAAAAGTAACTGAAACGAAATTTTCTTTGTTGACCTAAGTAGGAATTGACTTAAAATTTGTTTTTAATATTACTTGTTTTTTTGTGAATTTGAGACTTTAAGAAAGAAAAATCTGTAATCGAATTACATTTTCATTCATTTTTAGAAATAAGCGGGAAATATAATATTATTCCTAATAATTAAATTAAACCATCTCGTGTACCCTTTTCTCATGTTATCGAAAATACAATTACGTAATCATCATTGATATTTGCATATTGCCCGTATTTACGGGATGGGGGATCTAAGCACCGACTCTTACAACAAACTCGATCTATTTCTGTCAGTACAATAATTCTATACGTATTTATGTGACTGGAAACTAAATTTTAATTCCGTTAAAATAAGAAAAAGTCCCTCTAATACGGAATATAATTTTCACAGGAAATCAGCAATTATTATATCGTAATAAATCTTTATCGGTTCATAATATTTAAACCAGGGATGGCCAACACGCGGCACGGTGGAGTTGTAATAGTGGCACGCGAAGACTTACTGAAAAATTTAAAATTTTTTAAAAAGATATATATAATTACAAATAACCATATTTTACAATTTTATTGAAATGGTGTTGTCTCAGACAAAAAGCCTTAAGATTTGGGTAAAAATATGTTTGTTAATAAATGTTTTCTCTGTTATAAGCATAATAAAATAAATATCACTCAAAGCTAGCTAATGTGTACCTAAAATAACCTAATTTTGTTAGTATCTGTAAGAGCTAATCCTAATATAGTAAACGACTTGGTAAAAAGACGATTGTAATTCAAAAGCCACATTAAGTAATATCAAGCAGCTAATAATTATTTTAAATTTTGGTTCTAACTACTTGTTTTTATTTTATACCTAAGCTAACTATTGTGAACTTGTAAACAGTTTATTAATAAAAAAAAAACTAAGATCGTACTTTCGTCTTATTTATTATGTATTACTTTTAGCTTTCGACTACATAGAATTACATTAAAAATGTGCTATTTGCGTAAAAATCCCATAATAAGCTTATATGTAGCACATTTTTTTCTGGTTTTCCATATTTGTTTGCTAGAAAAGTTGGAAGTGGCACGTATAAATACTTTTTATCAAATAATGGTAATCTTCCCAAAAAGGTTGGCCACCCCTGATCTAAACCATGCATTTTAATTATTCCCTTTTCTGCCAGCGAAATATTTGAAAAGAAAAGTTTTTCCAAAAGAGGAAAGGAGAAATGCGGAGGTTTCCTCCTTTCGATCCGCGATCACTTTCTGCAATTCCAATCCTTTCTGGTGACTTGTTGCTCGTCATTCATTTGTCATCCTCTTGACAGTGGTTTTCTTTCCTCGATTTTTTAAAAACCTTTCGATTTTCCTTGCCTCTTAAGGACAATACCAGATAAATCATTTTGTCATCTTTTTCCACTGAAACAGGATCTGCCACTCAATCTATACGAAACGGATTTCTCTAGATTTTTTTTATGTGCAAGGTTTCAAAAATATTCCACTTTCGAAAAAGATGAATACTTATGTTGATTTTTATGCAGCCAATGCATAAGGAAAGATCATTGCTTCAATAAGAGACATAAATAAGATAATGTTCTCATTTTCTGTGGATGTGTTTTAGCAGAATTCACACTTCTAGAACTAATTTATTAATCTTTGATTAGAGATACATCTCAAAATGTATCAATGTAACAAGTACATTATTCCTTTAGTTATATTTCAGTTCCAACTATTAGTTCACAATCTCTCTCTCTCTCTCTCTATATATATATATATATATATATATATATATATATATATCTTGTTCAAATTTTCAATCGTTAATAAAATATTTTCTATTCATCCATTCGAGCATTCGAGTTCAAAAACATTTTTTTAAACTTGTAGTAGTAATAAACAGTAGTAATAATATAAATAGTAACAAACAAAATAATAGTCCAATACCATATATAAAAAGGAAAATCGCGCACGTTGTGTCTCTGTAGCGCAATGGATAGCGCATTGGATTTCTTATCCAAAGATCGTGAGTTCGAATTCTACCTGGGATGGCCTAATTTCTGAGAACGCGATTTATGAATGAATAAATAGTAACGAACAAAAAAAATAGTAGTCCAACACAATATATAGAAAGGAAAATGGAAAATCGCTTTCTATTTTACTACTTAATATTGTGATTCTGTCATATGCATATACATATTTATTTTAATTGTAATTATTTAATAAAAAGTAACTAAAATAAAAAATTTCTTTGTTGACATAGGTAGGAATTGACTTTAATTTTTTTTTTATATATTATTTGTTTTTATTCAAATCAAATTCATTTTGATGCATACATGTGATAAACAATTTTCGGTCAAAACATGATGAATTAATTAAGATATAATGGCTCTGAGAATTATATTTTCCTATTTTTACGATCACCCCGATTCGTAACTCTACCACCCAAAATAATTTATGACGATGGTCTAATACAACATATTAAGATATACTTCAGGAGCATGACTATATGGCCGCGGTAGGTAGTAATCATGGTTACGGACTCGTGGCTGGTGTGTCATGAGTTCGAGCCCGCGAGTTTCGATAAAGACCCACCTTGTAAAGGGACTTATGCACGTTTAATCTGGTGTGGCTCAAAGTCTTCTGGTTGGCGTGGTGTGGAAGTTAGAAAAGTAAGTTTCCACTTAAGGTGTTTTCCTCATCACTCTTGACCGTGATTCAAAATTACAAGGTCAGTTTACCAATAACCCCGTGCTGCTTTTTGTGTGGCGTTTATAAAACACTCACTCATTCATAAGCATGACTATATAAAGGACTCAAAGGCTAAATAAAAGCTCTTACAAGTGCACGTGAGTTGCTTTATTGCTTTTCGATGATGTTTTTAAAATTATTTTTTATTTATTTTTAGTTTTTAACTTATAAATGCTGGGAAACCTGTTTCTTTAGCTGTTTTCATCCAAAATTTTATTTATTTATTTATTTATTTTTTTCGTAAATTATTATAGTTACTGCAAGTTTTAATGGGTAATGCCTCGTGTCATTTTCATAACTGAAAAGTGGCGTAGAATAACCAAAAGTGGAACTTGAACCAATAAACACCAGCGTTTCTCAAATTGTGGGGCGCAGCCCCCTAGGGTGGCCTGATAACCCAACAAGGGGGGCACGAAAAGTGGAAAATAAAACATTATTTAAAAATGTTATTAATTTACTAAAAGAAAGCAAAACAAAATACATTCTGATATAATAAAAAGAAAACACTCATTTATACTGATATAATATATTTATAAATTTATCATTACTGCTCAACATATTTGATGATTAATTTAACAATACCAAGTTAAGAACAAATTACAACGATTACCAGTGATCTCATGGGCTTGTTATATATAAAAAATTTAATACTTAGCTTGATAATTTGTACGATTTATAATTAAAGTCATATTGCAGCTTTACGTCAAAGTATATTATTATTGAATTCAGTACATTGTTAATTATTTGGAGGAGGAGGGGGGAGGGCAAAGAAAATTATGACTGAAAATTGAGTCGCAAATATCGAAAGTTTGAGAAGCACTGTGATAAACACAAATACTTATTTACTAAATGAAAGAAAAAACAATAATTAGATAGCAAAATGTTAACGTGGGATAAGAAAATTACATTGAATTTTTATCGAAATGAAAGGTGTACTACAATCGAATTGTTCCGTATATACGCGAGGTTGGGGGGCCCCCCGTAAATTATCTGAATCACACATATTTAATTGAAATGTCTCTCTCAATTTCCTTAAGGGAGAGAATTTATATCTGAAAAGAAATTATTCGTAAGAATTCATTTATTATTTACCTCTAACTTAATGCTCATTTGAATTCTTGTCTTTGTTTTCACACATCAAATGCAATTATGTGGATTATGCATTACATTTCGAGCATATTTTTAAAAAAGCACATTTACTTAACATAAAGAGTTTACCATTGTAATCAATACCTTTGTACCAATTTTGTTGCCTTACTTCAAATTCATAAATATTATTTTATCGATTTCTTTAATATCTTTGATCAATTTAAAAATTAAACACAGAAAAGAATCAGTAAAGAAAAAAAAAAGCATTGTACTATATGAGAAAGAAATTCATAAATTCAATTTCCGTTGAAATACTGTTCAATAAATATTATCTTCAATTCCACATTTATCAATTATAATTGCATTCATTCGTTTTTAAAAACCGTGTCTTCTGATATTTACCCACCCGTTTATTTACTTCAAAAAAAAGTCTCCTGACAGCATCTTTACCCTAGTTCATTGTCATCCATCTCCTCTTGTTATACGTGTGTGGGTCGGTTCATTTCTTTTGACCAACTCCAAACAAGACGAAACTGGATTTCAATGTGAAACACGACGCTGAAGAAGGGGGGAAAAAATCCAAAAAGGAAAGATAGAATGCAACCAAATAATGCCATCTGCCCTACCCCCGTGTGGCCGAATTGAATGCAGGACATTTTTGATGTCTTGGCAGGGTTTCTCTACGGGAGAGCTAACCTCCCCCTCTAGGCATAAAAAAAAAGCAAAAAGTATATTCCTCGTCAACACATTGCAGCTGCCCGACGTTTGACTCGAAATCATGGCGGACAAACGCACTTCTGTCTTCCCTCCCACGCATATCCTAAGACAGGTATGGAGTATGTCTGTATGGGGTATTTCATACCAAAATGCCACTTGCCTATTTGTTGTCTTGGTAATTGTTACGATGCTACCAATCACGATGAATGGTTTTTGACGTAATTCATATTTGTTGCTGTGTGTGTGTTTTGCAGGCTCGAGAGTAAATAGCATGCATACCTTGCTGCAATATTGGATTGTCACCTGACTTAACTGTGTGCAAGTTTTAATGTTGGATTCGGAATATAAGTCATTTTTCAAAATATTAATTTATTATGGGTTACAAATTTTAGTATTAAAGGAAGAGTTAATTCATAAATGGAATAAAATCTGCAAAAAAATATCCCTGGATTCAAATTTGTGAAAAATTTTCAGATGGAAAGCCTTCAAATTCAAAAAGGCTTAAATATTAATATAAACTCAAAAAGTTATGAGACATATACTCGTTTAGTACATAATTCTTAAAGTAAAAATAACGTTAAAAAGGAAGTATAGTTTTAAGTTATAAACAATATGTACTTTTAATCTACGTTAAAGTACAGGAAACGAAATATTAAGGTAACTGACTACATTTGGGACCGTGATTTTGCAAAAGAGTATAAAAATGAATAACTTTTCTGATATTTAGAGAGAGTCACTTGAACTAGAATATATACACATAAAATTATTTTAAGAATAGTATTACATTAAAAAAATTATTTGAATGCAATTTTTTTCGCAAAAATACATAAATAAATGAAAAAAAAAATGGCATATTTTCAAAACATTTTCCTTTTATGAAAAAGGGTTCTTATGAAAAAATTTTTACCATTATAGGGCTAAGATTGTCTATAGAGCCTGAACCAAGATTTTTAAAATATATAAAATAGAAAAGGATTTATTCAAATTTTAATAAATCAAACTACCCAGAAGTTTTTTAAAATATACCGTTTAGTATTTCAATTGATCGTAACTCTAAAAGTATTGTAAATTTTTCAAAAATCCTAGTTCAGACTCTGCAGAGAAGTCATAACTATATATGAGCAAAATATTATTATTAAAGAAAAATTTTCCATAAAAAGAGACTGTTTTGAAAATATGTAATCTTTTCATAATCTTTTGCCAAAAAAATTACATTTAAATAATTTTTTACTATAACAGTATTTTCTAAAAAGAATTTTATATTTAATATTCTAATTCAAATGACACTAAGTATAAAAAAACTGTCCATTTACACGCTTTTGCAAAATCAGGGTTCCGAACGTAGTCATATATTTTAAATTAATATATATGTTACCGTTAAATTGTTAAATCCATTATTTCATCAAATAATTAGGTATTTCATGAAATAATAAGACAAGTCATTTAAAATATATAAAATTATTGAATTCTACGATTTAACTAGGTATTCTATAGAATAACGATTATTTGATCGTTAAAATATGAAACACGGCACTCGAAAGTTCTTTGGACCGGTTAGGAACAAAAGATGGCCGAATAAAACAATTATACTCTGGATCTCAGTTCAGTATATGTGAGAGAGTATAAATTTCCATTGAAGAAGTTCCGGATGTTGACACTACGCTTCGATCTGTTGCAACAACTCTCAATTGCGGCGCTGGACAAGGATTTAAAAAGTGCTCGTGTAAAAAAATGTGTAATAGTAAAAAGTGTGCTTATTTCAAAAATAATATACAGTGCAATTCAAAGTGTCATCACAGCAGTCCTTACTCTAATAAATAATGAAAAGTAAAAGAAAGGTATTTCATAAAATTTAAATTAATATTCTCTTACATTTTGTTTTAAAAAAGTTTACATAATGTTTTTACGAAGCAACAGTTTTTCTTTCCAGCATGTATTTTTTGATAATATTTAAATATAACTATATATTTCTGTGCAACGTATATTCTTTTTTTTTCTTTCCGTTTAAATAATGTTAGCAATAATAAATTATATCATCTATATATACTTTTTATATTTAGCAATTAATATCAATATTTATCAGAAATAGGGATAAAATGTATTTTTCGAGAGATTTTAGCTATTTTAGATCAATTAATTCATAAAATAACTGAAATTGTTTTTTTTTTCACTCTTTAATGGTCTATCATTAGTTATTTCATAGAATAACTTGGTAAGGTATGAAATTTTTCATCTACTATTATATACTTTAACTGAATTGTCTAGTTATTTCATGAAGTACCTAGTTATTCTATGGAATAACTGAATTATACACTTTAACGGTAACATATATACTAAAAATATAGATTAATTTCAAGAAATGAATAGCATTCAATATGCTGTTGTCTATGAGATTGTGAAATCCGGACATATTTAAAATGGGGCTTTTTAATGTTCGTGAAAAGTGTCTAGATTGGGTCATACAAGGCGAAGGCAGTCTTAATTGAAATGCAAATTTCTCATCTTCTGTATTCTGAAACAGAAAAACGCATCTTATAGTTATTGTTTTGATACTTTTTGAACACAGCTTTTAAGGATGTTATCGAGAATCGTCCCTAGATAGCACTTCGAGGGTGGAGCTTAAGATAAACAAGTCGAAGGTCATTTTAAACATTCCTGCTTTTTTTTTCTTTGAGGTTATTTAAAGAACAAAATGAGAACTGTGTGTGTGTGTGTCAGCCCTCTGCAATAAATGATCAGAAAACACATAATTATAAAATATGGTAAGAATCTTTTGTTTCGATATGTATCTTACGATTATATGATGTGTAGTTATTACAGCCTTGAAAAATGCATGTTGTTCGCCAACATTGCAAAATTTTGTAAAAACTGATTTTGTATTGTTTCTGAGTTAAGTTTACTTTTTTTCTATAGCAAAACTGTTTCACTTCATGAACGTTCGTGATTTAATGCAGTATATATCCAATCTTTTTTTAAAAAAAATAAGCTTTTAAATCATTTTTATGGGACAATTATTATTATTTGTTTTATATTTAACATTTATTTGAGGAATTATATTTTGAAAATTATCATAGTACTTAAGGAATTTTGAATAAAATTGTGATTTATAACTAAACTTTTAATGAATTGTTGGGTTTTTGATTATGCTTGGAATTCATGATTAATATAATCAAAAACACACATCCATAAATATCTCTATTCAGTATTAAACTTTTCCAATTAATTAATAGTCTATTAACATCGGAGTTCAGAGCTACATCAGAACTACTGACGACTCGTAAATTTGAGCCAAGGTAAAGTGATGTGAATGACCCGAAGTAGCACAACACTCTCCATGCTACTTTTTCAAAGATTATCTGTTGTCTTATCATTACGTTATGGTGTCATTTTAGAAGAATGACAACGAGTATTAACTTGTTATAAAGAAATATAGTGATATTTGTTGCTTCGTTTACAGTTTTATTTGTTTATAAAATACGAGAAAAGCAAGAAACTCAATTACAAAGAAACAGCAGCTGTTATACAAATAACACTGTTCAAATCACAAGACAAGGCAACACTAAAATCTCTTTTGTACATGTTTGATATGTCTCTGTAAATGTTAATAAATTAGAGTATGAAATTTCATAAGGCATGGGGAAAAAATTATTTTATAAGAAAAGTTTGTAACGGAATTTCTTGCAATGTGATAGAAAAAATTTTTATTTTCAAAATTCCCTATCATCCGAAATTAATGATTGCCATACAATTTGAATCAGTATAGCTACTTTTCACAAGTTTTAAAAAAACATATTAAAATTTAAATTTCAGTTAAAGTTTCTCTTTGAATCTGTCGCGTTATTTTTAGATTAATTCTATGGAACTTCAATAAGTACTTAAATATTTTTTCTTAAAATTTACGCGCATTCAATTTTGATTGAAAGTTACGATCAAAGAAAATATAAAAATGTTTAAATTAACGTGTTGCACAAATGTATAGCACTATTCTAATCTTATTAGTATATTTCCCCCTTACCCTTGTGCTTATAAATTCCCTTAAAATCATTATATTTTTTAAAAAGTTAATTGAATAAATTGAATAATGCTATTTTTAAAACACGTAATCCTATTCTGGCATGCTCTTACCCCTTTCGGAAAATATTTTTTTATGATATATAGATGAATGTTTTATTCGTTTTAAAACGCATTTACCCGAAATTACTTGTCTTTTATACAGATTTGCGTTTTTTTTTTTTTTTTTTTTTTTTTTTTTTTTTTTTTTTTTTTTTT
>BMAV01008130.1:203039-214807 GCA_019973955.1 Trichonephila inaurata madagascariensis | reverse complement strand
GGGGGGGTTGGAATTTATTCGCTTATTTATTTAAGAGCAAAATATAGTTAAAATTTGCATACAGTAAAATATCATAGTATGAATTTTATTAGACGTATAATAATTTAACGTTTATAAATATTAAACTTGTTTACAAATATGCGGATTTATGGCACGTAGCTCTACATTCTTCCTTTTTGATTTTGTACTGAAAACCATTTCGCGTTCCTCTTTTAAATAAGCATCAAAAAACTATGTTACTTAATTGTTTCTACTTTTTCTTGGGATTTTTGAGAAACTTAACTGATTTAAATGAAGTGGTTGGGATAAAATGTATTATATTTAAATTATTAATTTGTGTACAATACTAACAATTCATATTATATCCTGATATAATTAAAATAATCTACCAGGTTAATCACGCTTTTATTAATTAAATCCAATAAAACTATACTCTAACGTTTAATATTAACTGCGCTCACCTGGAGTTTTTTAAACGTGAAAAGAACTTACATCTTTTGACATGAAATCAGAACTTAGTATTACAATCCAATCCACATTTAGTGACAAAAAACCGTGACCTCGACCCTGAAGCAAGACAAGAAGAGAACATAAAAAATAAAAAAAATAAAAGTTTTAAAGAGGAAAAAGACTTTCATATTATGTTGGCGGGCATTGCTTACCTTTGGCGCAGCCTATTGTTAATCGGCCTACTCTATTAGGCAACCCTTTTGTGGGTCAGTGAAAAAAGGAATAAAAAAAGTTGTCAATAGCATCATCTTTTCGTGAGCCCGTGCGCCTGACAGGTCAACAACAATTGTACAGTTACCATTTCTAAGTGGGAAAGAGGGGGAGCCGTGGGTGTTTTTCATTTATTTATTCATTTCACCCTCGCCTAATATTTGGCAAAAACATCCGATCACATATTTTGTTGTACTCCTTACTTTGAGCATCTGCTTTTACACGGTCTACTCTACCGTTACGTCAATCAATTTAGCTTCCGATTGCGTGTTCAATAGGTAGTCCCTTTGTTGTGACCCCTTAGGCCGTTAGTTTTATAGACTTGTTTATAGTACGCGGAAACTACTTAGAATGGGCAGCTGATTGGAAAGTTGATTCAGCTTCCAATCAAAGACGTATTCATTCATTCTTTGATAGCAAAAGCGCACAGAGTTCACTTTCCACAGAATTAGATGAAACGGATATTCTGATGAGGGAAATATGTAGAGCGGAAATTTGTGATTTTTACTGCGATGCCAAACAAGCAGCAGACTCTTCGAACTGTGTCACCTCAAACAAAGGAGCATCTTATGGCACATCTGGGGGCTTCATTTCGTCAAATTGCGAAGAAGCAAGCTTTCAGCCGTAGTTTGAATCAATGCCGCTGCTGAGCGTAATAATCATTTCATGAATGTTATATGAACGCATTTGGCCTAACAGGAAATAAATTGGAAAAAATTAATGATTTGTTGAAAAATGTGCTTTTCTTAATATTAATAAAACATAAGAGGAGGAGGGGGGGAGAGAACTTCGGAATCTGTTAACAGTATTTTGAAATTTTTTGATCCAAATCCAAATGGAATAAGGAATTATTTTGTAACGATGTTAAACCATATTCACACAATAAATTATGTAGTATTTTATTTTTTGGATCTAATGCTAACACTCATTGTTTAGTTTCATCGTAAGTAATTTTCTGTAACAATTATCATTATCTGATTACATTTTTAAGTGATCTGCGCTAGTAATATCTGAAACCGGGATTCTCTCTCTGATATAGGTAAAATAATTCTCATAATTAGGAATTTAACAAAGGATTCATTTATCTGTTTTTGAAAAGTGTATTAGAGATGGGAGTTAAAATGTTTCGTTTGTGTTTTGTAAATTTGTGAGATGTATAAAAATCAAATGTTCAGTTTAAGAAACAAGTAGAATAGAATTTAATGACTTAATTACGATCCATAGAAGCAAGAGTTTATTAAATTTTTAGGTCAAATGTGAGTGTGTGGTATCACTAAAGCAAAATAGTAATTTAAAGCATATATATGATACACAAGGATGGGGCTGGCGGTTGAAAACCCTCCTCTAAACCAATAGATTTTTAGTTTTTAGCATGAAGATTATACACTCTTATATGCTTTCGTCTACGTGCATTTTAAAGCATAACCCCATCCCTTAAAATAGCTATGTGTGTGTGCGCCATTGCACATCCTTGTAAGTAAAATTACAGATTCTTATACTTAAATTATTCCAAAAGAATAAAGAAAGAGAATTTTTGATGATTAAATTGCCATTGTGTAACAGAAATAAGATTATCCCCAGTTTACCATAAATAATAAATTAACGATTAAGTAACGGTTACGTTAACGATTTTAATTCAGTAATAATTTTGTTTAATGCATGAACTAATGGACCAATTGATGGAATGCTAAAATTTATAAATCAGTAACCACGTTGTGTGTGCTGGAAAGGATAAATTATAATTTTTTATTTTGTTAATATGTTATGTTTTTAAATCCTTACTGTGTTGATTTCCAGTGAATTCACAGTTTTATACATTTTTATAAAATGTTCAACATTTTCAAAAAAGATTTAGAGTGTGCTTAACTAAATTAAATTGCTAAAAAATCTATTTCTCTCTAACTCGATTAACTTTACTTAACCTTTACCTAAGTCAATTAACTTAACCGACAGTCAATGATTCCTAACAAGGAAAATATCTCAATACGTATTCCTTAACCAACGTTTAACTTCTTCGAGATGTCATTATATAGCTTATCCTTAAAAGTTTGGGAGAAACATTCCTTTCCTTTTCCTCTCTTTTAAAAAATGTTATCTTCCATTAATTATTAAAAGTCTATAACAAAATGAAAATTTTTAGAGGATTACCCTTTTACGAGAGTGTCATTATTCGCATTTAATAGAGCGTGATTGAAGAAACGACGAAGCTTGGAGCTTAAGCTTGACTAGTCTGGTATTTATCACGAACTATCACTTGATTTAATCCAGTAGGATTCTAACTACAGAGTTATTTCAAATGACTTAGTGAGAGCAGGGCCGCCTTAAGGCATGGGCCAACTGGACCCGGGCCCAGGGCCTCACCCTCGGTGGGGGCCTAGTTTCGTTCTTGACTTTATCTTAATAAGATCATGATCCGGATAAATTTAATGGTTAAATATTATTCCCGTACATATTCTCCGAAAAACAGGGAATTTCTAACTGCCTGTCAACTGGCAGAAGTGATTATTATGTGATGACCGTTGTACATGCCTAGGCCTAGACCTAATGTTATAAATAATCATTCAACTTATTTAGTGGAAATGCGGTTTGTGCCTAGGTTTTCGAGATTTTTATTTATTTCAAATGACCGTTTGAGTGAGTATTTGACAATGCAAGCTGTATTCTGTCTACTTTTAAAATATCTCAGGTAGGGCCTACGTTTTCATAAGAGCTCAGGACCTCAAAAATTTTTCTCTAGGCCCAGGGCATCAAAAATGTCCCTGGTAGTGAGTGTGGATAAAGAGGCTGCAGGTTGTAAGAATCTAACTTTTCAGTAAAATAGTATTAAATATTAGCTTTTATAAACCACGTCTTTGGTTTCTATAACTAAGCGTCGATGTTCTTCATCGAGGTACTTATGTTTCTTATGAAAAGCCAAGTGGAGTGTGTGTGTGTGTGAGTGAGTGAGTGAGTGAGTGTTTATTATTAACTTCGCACTATAAAGCAACAGAAGAGCTATTGGCGACGGACCTCGTAATTTTGAATCATGATTAAGTGACGAGGACAACGCCAACGGGTAGACTTTGAGACTCGACAGATTTAACATGCATTAGTCCCGCAACGCGACGAGCCTTCATGGCGCTAGGGCTCAAACTCATGACACGAGCTCATGACCATGAGCACTAAGCTACTGCGGTCATAAAACCAAGTGAAAAAAATCTAGATTAGGTTACTTCTTGAGCTACTAGAAACGAAGGATTTCCTATAAATGACATTTTGAATTCCTATTTTATAATACTTCGAAGCGCTTAATTTTTATTTCTATCTAAAATATTTCAATTTTTTAGGTAATAAAAAAATAAAATGCTTAAGACATAACTCTTTTTTTTCGTTTTACAAAAATCGTAAAACAAGTATTTTGTTTATCTGTGTCAATTTTGGGGGAAAAAAAGGTTTGTTTTTTTCGGTCACCAGTATTTGAATCCTTCGCAACAAACATTTCTAGTGTTTCTAGAGAAAATCTAACGTGCTTTTCTTTTATAATAAAGACAATAAAAAGACATTTTAACATTATTATTCTAGTATTAACTCTTACCAAAAAATAGTTTTACAGTGGTATTTTGCATTTGAAGCTCTTTGTTTAAAAATATTCTCTAAATGGAGACGAGACTTTAAAAAAAATTAGGATAGCTAAATCATAAAGCAATTAGACTTCCAAA
Source organism: Trichonephila inaurata madagascariensis (assembly GCA_019973955.1). NCBI lineage: Eukaryota > Metazoa > Arthropoda > Arachnida > Araneae > Nephilidae > Trichonephila > Trichonephila inaurata. The sequence continues at coordinate 210,389 of BMAV01008130.1, read as the reverse complement.
ACATAATTCTTTCATTATCTTTAAATAAAGTTAACTATTTGTCTTAGCATTTAGTTCTAAATAATGTATATATGAATAAACTTTTGAATATATATTCAAGGCAAGGACAAGAGTGTCTTCTTGCTGAAGACAGGTGTGTCTTAAAAATTTTTAATATCCCTTTTCCGCTATTCTTCTCACTTTATTAATATTTCATGTTACTAATGGTTATTTAAGCCATGATCCACCAAACTGTCCTAATCTTCTCTGAAGAGAATAAATCCTACAGTCTGTAGTTGTGAAGTTTATCTTTAAATAGGTCAAGTTTCTTTCACATTATTTCTAATGTATTCGTATTTCAACAGAAAACTCTAGGATTGAACTCTTTCGAAATACCTAATCTGTACTGATTACATAGTACTTTTAAATATCATTTTGAAGATTCCGTTCATAACATTCTAGATGTAATAAATGGGTTATATATGTCCTATTCTATATCTCAACGTGTTTTTTCACTTCGCTTTCACTGATAATATTGACCAATGTCAAATGCTTTAGTCCTTACAGTTATCGAACCTCCATTTTATGAACCTCTATTTTGCTAATTTCTCTATTTTGTTAACTTTTTCCTTGAACCAAGAATATAAAGTATGTTAAAACCTGAATCTCTATTTAACGAATTTTCCACATAATGAACTTTTTTTGGGGATTTAGCGACTTCGTTAAATAGAAGTCTGACCGTAATTGACTTAGCTTCTCACAATATATTGAGTCTTTATCTACAATTAGATAAATTTGCACACATTTAATGTTTATACTCTTTACATGCTTCTTATAACTATTTTAAACATTTCATTTGATATTTAATAAAGTCACGCGATCTTGCAATTTTGAAAATTTTGAAAATTTTAATTGAATTTTTTAAAAAATTATTATTACTATTTGGATTTCAAAAGGATAAAGTAATTTAAGATAGCCAGCTGGAACTGATTCACTTTAAGGTCTGTAATTTTATGACTTCTGAATGTAAAGCATGGGTGTTTTTTTTTTTTTTTTTTCATATTTCTAAAGCACAATAAAAACACAATTAGATACAATCAGATTATTTGAAAGCTTTCATTGCTTGATTTCAAAGAACAACCACACATTATGTTTATTTATTTTTAATTTTGCTTTCACAGACACATTTTTTTTAATGTTTTTATTTCTACAGTATTTAGGATCTTTTAATCGCAAAGAGAATCCGGCTTTAAGGTCTAGTTTGCATTTATGTCCACATATTTTCAATTTAATTAATTAAGTCACTTGATTTTATTTTAATTTAGGTCTTGATATGTATTTAAATGTTTCTTTGATCTATTTTTGAGTGGAATGGAGGAAAATGAACTCGAAACTCATTATTTTTTGCTGTCCATCAACCCCTTGATCAATGAAGCAGACATGCAGTAAAGTTTCTGACAACCTTTGTTTTCAATCTTGAAAATGAATTCTAGGAGGTTTGTGCAATACCAGCTAGAAGTAAAATCATTGCTGTTTGAAAGCAATGTTTAAGGATGAAAAATTTGAATCTAGAAGAACTTCTTAAAGTATTAATTCTGATTAAGTTTAAAAATTAACTGAAATTTTTAAATGAATTTCATTTTTAATTTTTAATTTTTCAATAAAAACTTGTTGCGCAGAAATCAAAATTCTTTTATATTCTAAACGTGTCGTAATAATACTCTGAACATTATAGAAAATTAGTAAAATATTTATTTCAGCTATATTCGTTACATTAGGAAAAGTAACCAAACTACAGTATATAATAACAGATATCTGCTGTAAATATTTTTTTAAGTTTAAAATATAATTAATAGCAAAAATTTTAAGCTGAGCAAAATAGTAGTAGCCTTAAAGAAATTTAGTGTGAAGAGTTAAATGTCATCTAATACAAATCCCTTTGTTACAGGATGCTTTAAAACAGAAATTTTTCTTTGAAGAAATATTTTATTCTTATGTTTATGTCTTTAACGAATGGCTTGAATAAAAACAGTTAAGAGCAAAAAATGTATAACTTTTTATTTAAATATAAGAAGGAATTTCAAACATATATGTTTTAAAAGGGGCTTGCATGCAAAAATCACTCCTTTTATATTTCTTTATAATATTGAGAACTTTCTAATTGTCTACAAATTTTCTCAAGCAGTATTTAGACTCCTTTATTTTAATATCAGCAGGCAGCGGTAGCTTTGTGTTCAAGATAACGGACTCGTAGCTGGCGTGTCATGAGTTCGAGACTAGTATCACTGAAGACCCGTCGTGTAGTGGAGCGATGCACGTTAAATCTATCGAGAGCTCAAACATCCTTCCGTTGGAGTGGTATTTAGGAGAGGAGGGTGCCAGCTCAGGTGTCGCCCTTATCACTTGACCATGGCTCAGAATTACGAGGTCCGTCGCCAAAAGCCCTCGAGTAGCTGAGCAGTGCGATGCTAATATTCGCTCTCTCACTTTAATATTAGCATACAAAATCGGTACATATCTCATAGCTTCTTCCAAAGACCGTAGTTGCAGAGGGATCGTGGCCGACGTTGTTTCTGTCTAGTCGAGGTTTTGATTTTCTGATGTTACGAATGCGCCAGCATGCATAGGATCTGATGCACGTTCTTAGTCTTAATGTTGGCTTTGTATGGAAGTTTGAAGGATACAGTGCCAGCTCACAGGTGTCATCTTCGCCATCTGACCTTGTTCAGAATTTTCAAGTCCGTCACCAAAAGCTCTCATGCTGTTTCTGAATATGTTGTCAATAAACAATTAATCATAAATTTTCCTGATTTATCTTGAAAAGGAAGATTTAGTCGTACATATATCTTTTTTTTATCAAAATTTAATTTTTTAATATTATATGAAGTGCGTAAAAATTTAATCTCTTATTTGTTTCTATATTTTAAAAAGTGTGTGTGCGGTTTCGAAAATGTAACTAGAGAATAGTGTTGCTTAAAAATTTTCCAAAACGTTCAGTTATAAAAATAACTTTGGTGTGTATAATGATTGCATCGTCATATAATTTTATCATTACATGATAATTCTTAATGATTGCTATATTATGCAATCATTATAACGTCATATAATACGCACATGCTTATAATGAGGCCGTATAAAAAAATAATTAATAAATATATTCCTTATTTTCAGAAAAACTAAATATAGCCTGAAAAAAATTTATTTGCTTCGTAGTTTCCAGCTGACAAGATCCATGGCTATACAAGTCTTCCGACGATTATTTTATATTTCTCACTTATTCTGAGCTTCCAAATCCTATTATATATTTATAAAGTGGTTTTATCATTAAAGTACGGAATTTTAAAAAGTACTGACCAAAATCTCTGGACATATTTGTTTGGTTTCATTTTCCCCTGAATTCGCATTTATTTTTCCTTAAGCTTTTCCGTTTTACTTCTTCCCTCCCCTTTAATATCCATGTGCATATCTTTTCATCAAAGTCACATAATGACTATCTTCTCCATTTGGGCTGTTCCGCTTCAAACCTGCCTAGAAGTAGCTGCTTAAACCGTAAAGGGGAAAGTGTAGGAGTACAAGCATTTGAAAAAAAAAGATCCCCAGGATTTCAAGACCCTACCCCCTCCTGTTTCCGCAACATGCGTTAAATTAACTTAAATCCTCATACACACATCTTTACAGTCTGGTAAGACGCGTGCGACCTTGGCCCTATACATGTCACCTCCAGAGGAATCCCCCCTACCATCCGATTTTTTTTTTATGTACCGTCGTCGAGGGAAGCATCGATTGTTAAACGGAACCGAAACCGCATACTTAACTGTGTACGTGGCATTCCTGGAAAGAAGGGAGGGTAAAAAAAAGAGAATTCCGAAGCGATTTATCTGGGACGGAGCAACTTACGATCGATCAAATAATTGCATGCCATTTATCAATTAAGAGACTTGAGCCACACCCAGGGCTTTCAGGGCTACGCCGACATTCCTATAATCCAGGAAGCCACTGGAGACATCCAGGTAAAAGACTGAAGAAGAAAAGAATGAAAGAGCAGGGGGGGGGGGTTGGAAAAAGCACATTTTCGCTACTTTAATAAAGACCGAAGCAACACGTCGAATTTATTCGATGGTTGGCGTTGCTAGGCTTCCTACTGAGCAGGACACTGGCCCCGAGAAGATTAATAGGACGATTTCCATTCAACCCGTTTCTCAAGCACCTTTAATGAAATCGGGAAAACGGAAGGATTTGGCGTTATGATGCTCAGAAAGTTCGCTTCTATTAAGAAATATTTTCCTTCGTAGAATATCTAAGCAGATTTGTCCACAATGAGAAGAGTCGGATGATGGAAGTCGCTGAAGACTTCGAGTGGAGGTGGATTTTTTGGAAAGGAGGGGACTCGCGTAATACCAGCATTTTGAAAAAAAATAATTTATTAAATGTTTTTTTTTTTTTAATGAACGTGTCTTTTACGAATCCAATTGGCTGCTTCACAAAGAGCTATTTCTATAAACTAAGTATATTTGGTAAATGAGACTACTCTAAATATTACTGGTGTATTGAATTTCTGTTCGTCGATGTGAAAGAAAGGTGCAAAATGCTCTCGGAAAGAAAATGAAAATCAGAATTTTGTCATTATTTAAAATATCTAAATTTGAGTGAGTGAGTATTAACGTCGCCCTATTCAGCTACAAGAGGGCTTTTGGCGACGGACTTCGTCATTTTGAATAATGGTCAGTTGATGAGAACGACACCTGAGCTGGCACCCCCTCTCCTAACTCCCACACCAATGGGAGGACGCTTAAGCCTCGACAGATTTAACGTGCCTCAGCCCCCATTGCACGGCGGATCTTCAGCGTTCCTAGGCTTGAACACATAACATGCCAGCCACGAGTCCGTTACCTTGACCACTATATAATTTGAAGCGGATGACATTCAAAAATATATGCTTTAAGAAAACGTGAAGGTCGGTTTTTTTTGTAGAAGTAATATTTTTACTTTTTTTTTAGAAAACTATATTGTGTGGATTAATGAGTGATCAACATAATAATACAAAGTGTGAAATTTCTAGATCTTGAATTTTATCTTTGGTGTGTATGGGGATATTTTTTCCGATTTCTAACTAAAATTTGAATTTATAGCTTCTATTTTTCAATTATGAAATCTGAATTTAAAATACACTGTGTGTGTGTGTGTGTGTGATGTGTTTATAGTGGAAAATACTGGAAACTATTATAATACAGTAATAACACAACACATGCTGTAATACAGTATATAATTGTAATTTGCAAATAAAATGAATACCATGTTCAGTCAACAAAATGATCTAAAAATATATTTATGCAGTAATTTTACAAAATACTCCTTCACATTTTTATACATCGTGTTTTTTATTCTTTTAATAACTGGTCAAAGAATTTCGACGAAAATTTTATTTATAACGATTTACTTATTTTCAACGTCATTAAAGTTTTAAAAATGATCATTAAACTTGAAAAAATTAAAGTAGTGTATATACTATGCTTTAGTTTTTTTTTTAATCTATCTAATATACAGCTTCCTTCGTTCAAATATTAAAAACGTTTTGTTATGATGGCTTATGCACACATTATCAGAAGGGTATTATTTAACATTGTAAAAGTTATATATAAATAGGAGAATAAGTCAAAAATTATCTGCTCTTTTTTCACTCAATAATTTATTTAAGTAAAGATAGGTGGGATACATTGACATTATATTTTTCAACAGAATCTCCTTTCTTAGCAATACACTCTTGTACAACAAGTCACGAGCTTTCGTATCTCAGAGAAAGGTTTCTGGTGGGTCTTGAAGCAAATTTTGCATAACCCGAACATGTATGTTTGATTCCAATTTGTTATATAGGCAGAAAAAGGATGCTTAAGGGAGACCGCCACACACACGAGCTTGCTGAATGTTGTCACGCGAGATCAAGATTGATGGACGTCCATCTCCCTCTTTTTGCGAAATGCTTTTAAACATTTTAATCAAGAGAGAAAACAATTTTCTTCGATAAAGAACTGACAAAATTTATATATTGTGATAAAAATGTCAGTCCATTCTCTGATAAAATGTGGTCTACTCTCTGACCACAAGCATTGGATATCTCTTATCCTTCGTTAAGGGTTACTGATTGCAGAACTGACAAGTTTAAGCTGACATAAATTTTAGACAAATGGCTTGATCCTAATAGCATTCCGTATGTGTGTCTATTGGCCTCAACGCATACGTGTGAAAATGGCACTATGATAATATTCAAGGTCTGTTATGGTGAAAATGTAGATAATTTTCGACTTGCTCTCGTATGGGAAAACTGAACAATATTTTAAAATCAGATCTTAAGTTTTAGAAAGAATCCATTAAAATTGTATTGCGTGCATTTATTTTCTTCGAAGTTGAAGAAATTAATGTATTTTATGCCGGTATACAGCATTATTGTTTTACATGAATGGGTTATTTTGATAAATGTGCAAAAAAAAAAAAAAAAAAAAAAAAAATACTATGTGGAAATTTTTTTCAGTAAAAGTTTTAAAATGCAGATGAGTAATTTTTGTGTGCATAGTAAAAAAATATGTGCATCTTCAATAAACATCTTTAAAATTTAAAATAAAAAATGTAAATAGTTTTCAATACAAATCCTACCTTTTCAATCTGCTATTGTCTACATTACTTAAAGGCACTTTAATTATTGTTTTAATACTCTGAGAGCCCTTCTGTGTACCTCACGAGTAAAAATGTTTCATTGTTTTACATTGTTAATGTGAAATATTAATTTAGTAATAATAATTCAGTAAGAAAGAAGCCCAAAAGAAATAGTTAGGTAATTGCTTTAAACGAAAAATATTGTTGTTATCTTGACGTAGAATTTCTTAATTATGTAAAAAATTTGAAATCCAAAATTAGAGCCAATGTAAACAGTAAATATGGCTTATAAGTTTCTTTTTTTATATGAATAAAAAATATAATTCATTGGTGCTCAAATCCAAATATAAATCAAAAAGTGTGCATTAAAAACGGAGTGTTTAAGCTCCTTTGATGGCGTATCAAATGTTTCGAATACATGTGTCAAAAAGACCAAACTTTATGCTTAAAAATATGTAATTAGTGAGAAATTCATAACAAAATGGATGATTTTTGCTCAAATTATCTATGATGAGACATATACTGTGTATTTTTAATAGAGTATTTATCTAATCTCAAACGTATTACTAATGGTATGGCATTTGAGGCTGTTACAGTGAAGTATTGCCTATAATAATTGATTCGATGCTCATTTCTCTTTTTTAATCGCCACTAATCGGGCAACTATGATTAGAGAGGCATACAATTAATACAGTTAATACGTGTTCATATTCATACGTACAA
>BMAV01008130.1:184142-202639 GCA_019973955.1 Trichonephila inaurata madagascariensis | reverse complement strand
TTTTTTTTCCTTACGTGTGAGAGCTTTTCTTTTTGTTAATTATGAGAGGTCTTTAATTAAATAAAATTCTCATTACTATTAGATTTATAAAATCTGTAACTATTAGGTAATTCGTTAGTTTTTTTAAAATGTATAATTTTAAAGTTTAATGTTTTTTATAGTTCAAAACACTTTCATCGTTTTATTAGACACTTTTTCGTTAGTTTGGTAAATTTATAATTTGACGGAGCCATTTTTACATGAATGTGTGTGTGTGTGTGTGTGTGTGGATAAAACACAATCTAAACTTCTACAAGCTAAACTTCTTACGTACATTTACTTAAAAAAATATATTAAAAAGGCTTTAATCAGTTTTTATTTTTAGTTAACAGAAAATAAAAAAAAACGTGACCTTATATTTAAATTTTAAAATTGTTTCTTATGAAATGTTAAAGCTATTTCAAAATATTTATTTTGATTCCTAGATTCTGTCTTCAATGCTGATATCTTATAATCAATTTCAGTATTAAAATGTAGAGATTTTATTCATAAAGTTTTTCTCAGAAGAGAAAATTATGAAGTTAAACATTTTCCGAAAATTATTATTTGCGATAAATATTCTTAAGAAGTGAAAGGACTCGGTATATCTCAAATTTTCAAAGATAAGCTATTTTTTATCATTTAAAGTTTACAAGTTTGATTATGTCCTATATTATGAATTAAAAGTATTCAGTATGATAAGAGAAAGAAATTTTACCTTAGTTTGCAAAGTAGAAACAGCCTAAATTAAAATGAATATTGTTACTTTTTTTGCAAAAAGCTAACGATTATCGTTTTTTTTTTTTTTTTTTTTAAATTAGAAAAATATTTCTTATCAAATTTAACAATTGGTGCATGCATTATCTCATATTAAAATTTGTTACGTAATCAGACTGTTCAAAAAGTAATTAAAATATTTCCCGAAAAATTATGTTAAGAAAGGGTCGTTAAAAATTGCATGGGTCATAGTAAAACTCATGAATAGCTTCAATTTAACACTTGTTAACAAGTGATCTTTACTTAACATAGATTGGTTTATTGACGTATTTATGGAGTAAAAATAAATGAAAGCTATTATCCTCTTTTGCCAAACATTTCTAATTGATGCAACGTAGTGTGTACACCTGTGACCGCGTCGCGCTCAACCCCAAATATTACTTCTGAATGAAGTCGTGGTTACGATAGCCTAGTGGTCAAAGCCGCTGAAAACCTGCCGTGTAGAGGAGGCTGCTGCACTTCAAATCTATCGTGGCTCAAACGTCCTCCCGTTGGCGTGGTGTGGAAGTTGGGAGAGGAGGTGCCGGCTCAGGTATAACCCTCCTTGTTTGACCATAGTTAAAAATTACGGCCGCTGCCAATGCCCTAGTGTACCCTTTCAGCGCAAAGTTAATATACGCTGACTCACTCACTCAAAATGAAGTCCTTCATTGAAGAGTTAAATAGCATCAAGCATTAAAAATCTGTCCCACATTGAAAATCTGAAAATTTCAATATTCTAAAGCTGGGGTAAAAGGACTAGAATTCCAAGAAATTCACATTATTTGCAATGCATAAGTTTCTGTATATCAGTTTACTGTAGAAATCGTCAAAATGACCCTTTTCGCCAAAATTCCGTAATTTGTTTTTCTAATTATTGTGCATGTTTTCTTAAAACTCCGAGACACACATCGTGAATGATAAATATATATCCTCTTGAGATGACTCTCTCTGAGATGACGTTTCTCTTTCGGCTTTGGCACTTCTCGGTATGTTTTAAAAAGTTTTACACAATATTTCGAGTTTTCGTTTTTTAAATGCAACCCTGAACAGTTTTTAAACATTTTTTTTTCTTTTTGAAGTTTAACAAAACCCGGTAGTAAATGCACCCAAACACAGAGTTGAAAAAGAGAAAAGCAGCATAAATTAAATTTAGACGTTCTTAAACGGTGTCTATTCCCACAGTGTCTCTATTTCTGTTACAGCTATAGAGTATTATAGGTAGAAACTCGTTTGTGGAAGGTTATAAATACAGATGCGTAGAATCTTTTTACGCTTCTTCCTTCCATTCATAAGTTTTTTCCAGGCTTGCGTTATCGATTGTTTTTCCGTTTGTTTTGCATTAGAATTAAATCTAGGCTTTCTCTGGCGGGATACTGAGCGAACGTAGAACCGTGTTCTGGTTATATAACGAAGGTTTTTCTAATATATACAGAGCATCAGTGCAAAATAAGTAAATAATAGTACTATAAACAATATTTTTTTAAAAAATATATAGGAATGCACTATTGTTTTTATGAATGCAAAATCTGAAAAGACATTTTAGTCGTCCATTCTCTTGTCGAAAATGTTAAAAAGACTTACCGATGCGAGTAAAGATTATGCTTCTTAAGCCATTGGTTGATAATAATTTTGGCTTAATTTATGGGTATTATTCATCTGAAGATAATCTATATTGTTTTCTTTAATTCTGGTAAATGAGTAAAAAAGTTGTTTGTTTTTTTTAATTTTTGAGTTTTTATAATACTGTTTGCTTTTTTCTGGATATTATATGGAGACAAAAAGTACATATAAAAGTTTTAAGAGATGTTATATCACTCTTAAATCTCGATTTAATGTAATAAATATTAAGCAGAATTATGCCTACCCTGCGAAGATCCTCTGCGATCTTGGGAAGAGATTCATTTTCTTCACAAGTCAAGAAAAAATTCGAGAAATGAGAAATTCCGAAACCTTTCAATTCAGAATACAGTATACACACGTGATTTAATACATAAAAACTCTAACTTTGGTACAAGAAAGTTCTCAATTTCTTATAACGCTATTCGTATTCTTATTCCGATTTTTATTATAAATAACTCGTAGAGTGAAAAAATGTTCGTTGTGTAGTGGTATGTTATGAAAGAGTTCTTGGTTTCTTAGTCGTGTATATATTCCATATCCAAAGATTGTTCGAATCACTAAAATTGATAATTTTCCCTCGAGCTGACAAATGTAAACAACAAAAGTAAACATTTCTTAATCACAGAGATTTTATTTTTATTTATATTTGAAAGCACACCCATATTTGGAAGTCATTCCCCCGCGCCATTTTTAATATCTAATTAGAAACTTAAAATAAACTGATTAGATTTTTAAACGGTATTGTAAACCCTTACTGCATCATATTTTTGTTCCATTTGTCTTTTCTATACAGTCCCCTATGAATGTGTGCTCACAGAAAGGAGAAATAAAAGCTATTAGATTATATATATATATCAGAGTTTTCAACAGTATTCATTAAGTTTTGTTTTTTGAAATATTTTTATCTCTCTTTTGTGATTGCTTTGCTCATATAAGGCATACAACTAATAATTAGTCATTTGGTGTTAAAATGCAGGCAATTAAAATTGCAACATGAAGGATGGATGATACAAACGTCATTCGCATGAAAGGAGGAAGATTCAGGAATATGCAAATGATTAGCATTTTAGCACAATCAAAAGACACGAGAGTAAAAAACGGCATCTCATTCTTTGTATAAATAGAAAAATACTCAGCGGATTGTTACTCGGAAATCTCACTTGAATGTTGGTTGGTTGTGAGATCATGTTATGCCTCGTGTAAGGAAAGGCAGCTACCTGCATGTGTCGGAATTCTATAATGGCAGAATTGTGGCCTATAGAGTGGTTAGTCGATCCGAAATATTACTCCGCATTGATCAGAATCCAACAATTGTTCTACGAATATTAAATCAATGGCTTCAGGAAGAACATACTGAACTTCATGCAAGATATCAATGGCCTCTCATAGTTAACGCATAAGAGAACAAACATGTTGTTAGGTCGACCTTGCGGGATCGTACTGCCACATTACACACTTTGAGTCAGGAAGTGCGTTTGCTTACAGCAAGACTTCCGAAGGGACAGTGGGACGACGTCTGGAAAAGCAGGGCCTGTCTACATAGCGACCATCATTACGACTTCCCTTGATGTGGGGTGACAATAGTGGGCCTAACGACCAAACTGGATACAGTAGTGGCACCACGTCGTCTTTTCAGAAAATTTCCGGTTCTGAGTGCAGCATCATGATGGACATATCTGAGTTTGAAGGCACCAACGAGAACACAATTTGCATTCAATATTGTCATACAGGGCCCTACATCCGGTGTGTGATGATAGGAGTATCCATTGGGTGCAAGGCACGAATACCTCTTGTTCGCGTCGTTGATAATCTATGAACAGCAGCATTACATTTCTCAAATTTTTAGGCCAGTGTCTGTTATCTATCTTTGAGGCCTTGGAGACGTCGTCTTTTAACAAGAAAACGCAAGACCGCGTGTGTTTCCGTCGTGTCTTGATCTACCTCGACACAGAGGGTTTTCGATTGTTACCTTGACTCACTGAAGACATCTGGTTACAGTCCACCGATTGACTTGGTCATTACCACTCTCCAGCCATTACATTAAAAAAGTGTGGTGTAGACTTTAAACAGCATGGAATGATTTGCCTGCATCTCTCATCCATGTCCAGTTTTGCTGAATGCCAAATTGGATTAGAGCCGTTTTAGCTGTCACAGGCGGCAGCTATGTGTGTATTAATTTCAGATCATGTATGCTCCCAAATTGACTACAAATTCAATCATGTTTTCCTACTGTGCTATATATGCGCAATGAGTAAAGTTTTTACTTCGTCGTGTTGGTCTTAAAGACCAGTAATGTATTTCTTTCGATTTCTGTTTATAATTATTGGTTTTTAGATAGGTTTTTTGTATTTTTTTTTTCTATCTTTTCTAGGTTTTTTTTTCTTTTTTGTTTTTTCTAAACACTGTACATATAAGAATTTTTATAGAACTCTGTTTCATGAAAAGTATAAAATGAAACTCTCGAAGCATCACACTGACCGAAAATGTGTTCGATCTCCAAAAAAACAAAGCAAAATATTTACATGAAAATTTCAAGCACTCTATCTATGTCCGATGTATAAAAAAGTTTTAAGATTTATAAAATATATCAGGAGAATATATATTTGTGAGTGTATGTAAATGTACGTGAATGCATGCATGTGTATGGTGAGTGTATGAGTGTACCTATGTTTGTGTGTGTACTTATAGCGTGTTAAATGAGTAATGAGGAATTTAAAAAAAAATTAAAAGGAAAAATTTTTTCAGAGAGATGTGGCTTTATGATATTAAAAACATATGACTTTTTACTATTTAAATGGTCATAATTCCACAAATAACGATCTTCACTTTACAATTATGACAAAAATGGATATTTTGAAAACATACAGTTGATTGAAATCTTTTAAACTGATTATTTTTTCTACGATTATGAAAATCCTTGTTGTTTCACAGATGAGCGAAAGCACGTTTTTTAAGGTCTGAGGTGGCGTGTTTATACACTTGCTGATAATATTTGAACTGATATTAGCTTTACTATAGATTAAGTTTTGATCATCGTCGTTTAACTTTGCTACATCACTCTGATAATCAATGCGTTGAGAGAAATGAATCATCTTTCGACTACGCGTCGGTTTTGGTTCGTCTCTAAGCCCTTCTGAGTGCTGTCGGTGAACTCAGTATTATAATTTTTTGCAGCGTAAATTTGTTATTTGTCGCTTGAAATTACTTTCCTTTTTACCAAAGAAGCTAAGTGATAATTTAAATAATTTCTTTTGAAAACAATGACTTTTTTAAAGTACAATTTTCATTAACAAATACATATTTTATTATTAGCATAACATTTTATTTTAGAGGGAAAAATCTCTTGCTGGGTTTCCACATTAAGGTAAAATCTTTCGAATTTTTACGTAATTTATTAAAAAAAGCATTTTGGGGACTTAATCAAGTTTTAGTAATTAGTTAAAAATTAAAATCTTTTCTCTTTCTATTTCCTATTATGTTGCACGAATATTTAAGTGTTTTTATTTCTGCATTCAATTTTGAGTAACACTTATTTCCAGAAGTTTAAAGAACATTCCAACTTTTTGTCTAACATTTCATAAGCTCAAAGTATGTTTTCTATGACTTGAAACGTTAAAAAAATACAGTCGAACCTCCATTTTGCGAATCTATCTATTTTACGAACTTTTCCCCGGAACCAAGCACATAAAGTATATTGAAAATGAATCTTTATTTGACGAAATTTCCACATAACGAACTTTTATTATTTTTTTTTTGGAGATTTAGCGACTTTGTTAAGTAGAGGTCCTATTGTATATATATAATATAATTTATATGACTTCGTCATCTCTTTAACTAGACTATTATTGGTTCATTGAGCTGGACCAACCTTTTAAGAGGAAAGGGCGGTTCTGTGTGAATTATGCTAATGAATTATTTTACTCACATTGTAGCGTAATTCTAATCATTCTTAATTTAAATCGAGACCATTTATCAAACTCTACGGCTCCGTCGAATGGCCGCTTCTCTACGTCATAAAAAATATTTTGTTTTTCTGTGTCGTTTCTTTGTTTCTTTTTTCGTTTCTTCTTTCTGGACGTCACATTCCTCCCATCCCCACACTGTTTTCTTTGAGTTACGCTCCATCGGAAGCGATATCTATAATTTGTGGAGACTCTTCTGGATTGCCGCGGAGAGGGGTGAGTGTCACAAATGCCTATTCAACATATGCGGCTTTTAATTTAATTGTTCGAGCACTTAGGAGTTATTTTTATCTTGCTGAAATTACAAATTACATACAAACGTTATTCCAACTTTCTAGACTCATGGAATTTTTAGACAAATGATTTAACTTTTCGCTCTTTTCTCGGTATCAACCAGCTGGCAGAAATATTTTTTTATAAGACATCTAATCAAATACTTCAAAACTTGCTCATGGCTTTTGGGAAGTTAAAATTATTTATATTCAATTACTCTTTAATATTCTTTATTTCCAAGTGTTTCACAGTCAAATTACTTCTTATTTCTTACATTTTTACAGATTTATTTATTTCAAAATTGACCTGTAGCTGTCAATGGCCTATTCCAGCTATACCATTAAATCTTATTCGTCATCTAGTTAAGTGGTTTATACTAACCATAAAATTTAAACCTCTAGTTTCTGCATTTTTCTTCTTTTTTTAAAAAAATAATTTTCTCACTTATCTTCTTCGACCAAATACTTTAATGTTTTTTTTTCTTCCAAATATATATAAGGTCCATAAATGTATTTTTAGACAGCAGGCTTCGATGTCATTGTTTGTGAATTTTAAGTAACTCAGAAATTACATTCCTTTGAAACATTTCGTTGTTATCGAAAGATTTTATTTCAATGTTCTTTCAGACTGTCAAACCTCTAATTTATTCAAAGTTCACTTGCAATTACTTTCGAGTTTTTAGGTAATTTAAATTTTTTTCGATGTAGCTCTTTGTAACTCACCGTCTTTTTCCGGTGTATTTTTAACATTCAACTGGTGTCAGAAATCATTTTGAAGACGTAACCGTCATTTATTACTGCAAATTAACTCATATGCATTTCTAATGTTTAAAATTTTTGAAAATGAGTGAATCTTAGACTATCAATACGTGGGAATAATAATCATTTGATTTTTTCTTCACTTATTTTGTGAGAATAGGGACCATAATAAAGTATTAAGTATGATATATATCTTCGGCTTAAAAATGAATTGAATCACCGAAAAATGAACAAGAAATTTTTTAATTCAGATAAAATATATGAATAATTTTAATGTCTCATACGTTTTGAACACAGTTTTTTTATCCAAATATTGCGTTATGTATCACATCATATATAATGCTATATTTCTACTAACCTACTAACTTTTTTAACAGATGTATATTATAAATACTTGATCACATTTTTAATTAATTGTGAATTATTAAAAATACTTGAGTAATATAATTCGTGATCTCATTATTAAATGCGCGTTTAATATTTTTATCATATGTATGAAGGTACATAAATTTGAGACTGGATCAGAAACAGAATCATGATTTTTAATTAAAAATTCCACGTTTTTTTACAAAAATTTCTTAGTTTAAGTACAGAAAAAAGTAAATCAATATGAAATTCAAATATAATATGAAGAAAGTTGTAATTCTTTTTAAAAGTTATTTTTAATTTTATCTTTCAAAATATTAATATCAATAATTAAATACATATAGTGAAAAGAATGCATAATTTGATTTGTTTTTCATCCAACTTCATGCATACAGCATTTTGAATATTTTACAACTCCCATTTAAGAAAGGACCCTACTCTTTGCGCGAAAAAACTTATATCAAGTAGCTGTAAGCCCCAAGGTTAGTTTTTTTGTCTAGGTTTCTATAATAGAGTAATTCCTAATTTGTGTTGAAAAATTATATATATGCATAAAAATGTTAAATTCAGTATTTTTAGTAGTATTTAGAAGTTTATATACATTTATATAACGTTTCGCAAACGTCATGAAGACTTTTCGGCTATTAAGTTTTTATTCGTCTATGAAGACAGCTTTCCAATGGCCTCTCAGCAAGGTAAACCGATGCCAACAGTACTTGATTTGGGGTTGGGATGTACACAGCTTTTTCGATTACTGTTAATTCAGCACCTCTTTTATCTTAAGTTAAGAATGGAAGGTATCATGTGAGAAAATTGGGGTAAGATATTAATAAGAAGGGAAATAGGATATGAATTTTAAGGCTGAAGAATATGTTTCTTGAGAAAATAATAGCGCGCGCGCGCGCGCGTGTGTGTGTGTGTGTTGAATTTTAAACGCGGATATGTAAGGCATGTAAACAAAGATTAAATTGGAACTAGAATTTTAAGAACTTATTTATTTTGTCATATTATATATATATATATATATATTTATTCACAAAACTAAAACATTCATTTGATCTGCTTAATACAGTTATGGCTCTTTTCATTTTGAAAATGATTAGATAATGAAATCGACACCTATGCTAACTCTCGCATTCTGTAAAAGCGTAACAAATATTTTTATCTATTTTTGTAATTATATGTTTTAAAATAATATTTTTTTTATTTATCTATCTCTTTGTGTTATCTAGAAATGATTATCTGAAAATAAATACGTAATGTATTTTCATCTGTTTGATCCTGAAACAAAAGTCAGTAAAATGATTATAATTCTTCTAAAGTATCTTATATATTATAAAAAAGAACTTAACATGTACTTTTTTGTAATAAATTGCCTAACAATAATTAAGGAACTTTAAAAATAACCCGTATGCTTTAGAGACATATCAGTAGATGCATCATCTTTTGTTACCTATATTTACTTTTGAAATTAGCACTCCTTTATTAATGCATTTTTCTTTTTTCTTCAGATTGCATCCATCGAAGATTTAAATTGGTCAATATTGATTTCTTTAAAGACTGATGATACCTTCTTATTCGCATTAAGTTTCAAGTAAGTAATATTCTTCTATATAATTCTTCTATTTCATGCAAAATGTATGCGGTTAAATCAGCGTTTCTCAAACTGTGAGGTGCGAGCACATCGAAAAGTCCCAAATAAAACATTTAAAGAAATTATTAATTTGCTTAAAGGAATCAAAACAAAATATATTCTGAGATAATAAAAAATACACATTTACAATGATATAATATACTTATAAATATATCAATATTGCACAATGTATTTGATAATTAATTTAACAATTCTAAGTTAAAAACAAGCTTAAAGCTGTTTTCGGTTAATGTTAAAGAATATGACCTGAATTTGGAACATTTTTTCAGATATAAAAGAAATGAAAAATTAATATGATATTCTGGCTTCACTATCCTTTAGAGAGTAGCATTTTTTATTATACTTCCGATTTTTAACCGAGTTGATTCATTTTTTCTGGTATAAAATGTGTTTCGCATTTTTTATCCTATACCGTAATGTTAAATGAGCTTTGCCTTCACGTATTAAAACAAAAAAGAAAGTATCCACGGAATATTTTGAAATTTTTAAAAACGATATATTGTTAACAGAGGTATGAGTTATAATATTGCAAATTTCCATGGAAATTGTGTAATTTTTCTGTCTTAAAATGTGCTTCGCGTTTAGTTAGAGCTCTCGTACTTTTACCGAAGGCAGACTTAATAAATACTACTGACCCCATGGGCTTATACAAAATTATACGCGAAATCTATAGTACTTATCTTGATAATTTATACAGTTTATAATTAAAGTTGTATTGTAGCTTTAGCGTCAAAGTACGTTAATATTGAATTCAATACATTGTTATTGTATGGAAGTGGGCGCCATGAAAATTATGATTGAAATTTGAGTCTCAAAGATTTAAAGTTTGAAAAGCACTAGAATAAATAATTAAATTTCACCGTCACCTTGATGCGTTATAAAGAAGCCGTAACAAATGTGTTATCCTAATTTTTAAAGAAAATCCTAAAATATATAAATGGAATTCGAAATATGATTAAGGCTAGTATGAAAACCTCGGTGTAAAAGTTCCCTAAATTGGCAACTTAAATTTTCAGCGCCATATTGGGTTGGAGTTTCAGCATATACTCTAATCGTAGCATTAATGGCACATTTACTATCAAGAGAAGACAAAAAAATTTTCCTGTGCCATGTTTTTAAATCCAGCCAAATAACTTTTTACTGGTCATTTGTTTCAAACGAATATAATTGTAACCAATATATAAAGGAATATGAAATATGTTTGTGTGTGAACAGTTCTCTCATCACTAAGCCTAATCAGAACTTGAGCTTGAGAACTTATTTTTATTAATAATGTTATTATAAAGCTTGTCTGGTATCTGGCAACTAGAATAATATTACCATTCACATACTGTAACCAAATTGAATGAAGAGAAGATACAGAAAAAGGCAAGCTGAAATTTGTACAGTTCTCAATTAGTAATTAAAAATTGCATATACATTGTTTAGTACTTGCCTTGCTTTATCGATTTGGGCACATGAGAATTTTTTCATTTATTTTCTCACTGTATTTTTCCCTCTAACTTAGAAAAAAACACACAAGAAGGTTAACACTAAAAGGCCTGTAGTGTAACATTACCTTTAATTAAATAACAACGATAACGATAACCGAGCAAAACCAACAGACAAGATGTTAAAATAAGATCTTGGATTAGTGAAAGTTAACAATAATTTTTTAAAAAGAAACATTGGCTACAGATTTAAAAACGTGGTATTGACGACAGTTGGCAAGAATCGCTCTCCTCGATCGTCTTACATTGCGCTCTTTGCATGCATGTTCTCTCATTATGCTACGTTGATGGCCAAAATTTCCGTCGCCAACAAAGGTTTGTCTCCATACCATGTTAATTAATCTTTTTGAAACTTATGTTTGAATCTGATTTAAAAGCTTTTCTTGGTGTGTATTGTAAAATATTTATCGGAAACGAATTAATTTAGATAAAGTAATAAGCCAATAATCGGTGAATGAAAATTTCTGTAGATCTTAAGCATTGAGAATATAGGTATTAGAATATATAATATTTTAAATTATATATGTATCATCATATTCCTTCAGAAAATTTTTATTCGATTGAAAAAAAAGTTCTGTCCTTTTCGAATCATTTAAAAATATTAAATGTTTTGAAATTTTTTTAGTTTTTAAATTTTTCTAAAAATGTTAGGCTTGATTAATAAAACTGTTGTTTTGCAATGTTCAGGGCAATATACATATTTAATTTTTTCAAAATCATTTGAGTGTCATATATTTTACAATATTTAATTCCAATTTAAGTACAAATTATGTACATATGATTCTTGGCAAGGAATCAATCGCACAGTATATCGTACAGTAGTCCAAAATATCATATCTTTTTGAAAAATTGCATGTTAAATTCCATTATAAATATAAATAAATCCTGCTATTTATACGTTAATTCATTTTGCATACTTCGATTACTATTCAATACCTACGTGAGACCCAAAATTCACTTTATATAAACTTTTTTAAAAGCTCGGTTATTTTGTAAGCATATAATACGGTAAAAAAACTTTTAAAAAATTATAAATATTAAATCCAAGCGATAGTTACAGAGCAATTATAAAATGATACATAACTTAAAACGTATTTTAAAGCTTTTCACCATCTTTACATTAAGTTATATTTCAAAATTTTTTAAATTAAGCCTTTAGTTTCATTTCATTAAATAATTTGTTCATCTAACAGAAATCTCTCATCAAACATATTCTTCCAATTAACTTAACAATTTTTAAAAGAAAGAATGATTTCAGTATTTTTCCCCTCTTATGAACTCTTGCTTACCCTGTTAGATGCTGATCTCAGCTCTTGCTAAATGTATCTTCTTAACCTCAATTATGTGTGGCAGATCTCTTTACCATCGCTAAACACTAATGAAGCCTTTCTTTCCACGTTTCTCGTGTCTTTTCAATTAAGTAATATTTTTAAGTGTAATTAAAAAGCGCTAAAACGAAGATCGGGTTTCCGCATCTTCAACGGTTTTTTCCTTGTAAACGAAGGTTATAGATTATATCATGAAAGTTTTATTTTAACTGGTGGCTTTAAAAAGTTTTTCTTAACATCGATTTTATTTTCCTTAGTATATTGCAACTCTGTTTAACCCATGTATCAAAGATATTTTCTACAAGATGGGCTCTTCTTAATTTGATCTTTATTTTGATAATTTTTGTTGTTTGTACTAAATAATGTCCATATTTATAAGTACATTAAACGGTGAATATATTTTTAATGTTAATATTTGAAAGAAAAACATTTTCGAAATGTAATTCAACATGTTAATCTCAACAAAGAATTCAGAACTCGTACGGTAAAAAAATTTCGTTTTTTAAATGTGACATAAAGTGTTATACAAACAAGAAATGTTCACAAGGATTAGCAATTGTGTAAATTAATTTAAGATGCAAAAATTTTCAAATTTATATTTATTAATATAAAATCAATATTAATTATTTTTTTATTTCCATGCTTATGAATTTCTTCTTGATGCAATAGTTACATATAAGACTATCAAATTGCAAATTACTACTCGAGTAATACCTAGCATTCATAATTAAACTTTTTTTTACTCATCTTTCAGACAGTACTTTTCATTGTGTTTTTCTTCTTCGCTCTTTATAAATTTCAATTTTTTAAAAGTACAAGATTTGATTGACTTTCTACGACCAAATGCGACTTCAGAAATCAAAATATTACGTTAATAACACAAAATTTAACTTAAACAAACTCTTTAAAAAGTTGGTATTTATTAAAACGATAAAAAGGAAGTTTTGCGATTGCTTAAGGATTGTAGACCATGTATGACATCTACACAGTGCGTCAAATAAGTTCTAAAACTCATCTCAAGAGCGCAAGTTGTAATGGCGTCATGGGTGTAAATGAGCATGAGACATAACATCTATTATCTGCTGACACATTACTAACAAGTTGTGCACAGTTAGTTAAGTAGCTGAGAGAATACGAGGGCTTATTGCAGAAATGAATTTTTTCATGTTGATTTTTTTTTAAAAGGAGCTGAGGGTAAAAGTGCTTTGGAAACATACCAACTCATGAAACAAGTTTATGGTGAATATTGTGTTAGTAGATCCAATGTTTTTGTGTGGCACAAACGTTTTCTGGATGGAAGACATACGATAGAAAAGGATCAGCTTAGTGGATGACCAACTTCATCTAGAACACCTTAGATTACTGAGAAAGTACAAGATTTCGTCGCAAACGATCACTGTGTGTCACCGAGAATGATCTCAGACTCTTTAAACACCAACAAAAAAAAAAAAACAATTCGAGCCATACTGCATGAAAATTTGTGCAAAACAAAAGTGTGTGCTAATTTTTTCCCACTCACAATAACCCCTGAACAAAAATCAATGAGAAGTGCACATTGTAAACACATTCAGCCCCTGAAAACGATCTTAACTTCTTGAAGTCCATTCTTACAGGTGATGAAACCTGATGTTTCCAATATGATCCTGAAACAAAATGACAAAGTGCGGAATGGTAATCACAAAATTCACCATGCTAAAAAAAATAAGGAAAGTTTCATCCAAAATCTAAACAATGCTCATTACATTCTTCGATATATATATATAGTAAGGGATATAATCCGTAAAGAATTTTTGTTCCAAAAGGACAAAAAATTACAGGTTGATACTTCTCAGCTGTTTTGAAGCATTTAATGTCCAGAATTTTCGTCGCATTCGTTCAGAATATCGGGCTGAAAGCAGTTGGTGTTTGTTACGCGACAATGCAACCTGTCAAGCCTCCCTTATTGTTCGTCGATCTATGGCAAAAAATAATGCTTGTGTGTTGAACAATCCACTGTATTCACCTGATTTAGCGCCTGTAACTCTACTCCTTATTCCCAAAACTTAAAAGGAAGTTAAAAGAATGTTATTTTGAGGATATTTCTACCATACAAGTAACTTCGACGCATGCTTTGCAGGCCATTCCACAAACATTATTAATAAATCGCTGTAACAAGTGCAATGAAGCTGGAGGATCCAATTTTGAATAAATAATCAAAACAGGAATTCATTTCTTGTTTCCACATTTCTTTTTACAGAACCAGTCTTAAAACTTATTTGACGCACTGTGTATATCAATTACTTGAATCGAAAATAGTGAGATAAATTTTAAATGCCTTATTGCGTTCTTCGAAAATATCAAATTGAGATATAATTTTTGTAATGTTCAAAGTACATTTTGTTCCATCTAATAAGGAAGCCCAGTTAACTTATCTCTTTCAATATTTTTTTTAATTCTTGAATTAAAAAACTTGGGAAATATTTTCATTTATTCATAGTTTTTAGAGTAAAACGCAATTAAAAAAGCTTATTTTAATTTTAAAAAACGTGCTGCTTGTTAAGCTATTTTTGCATTTCAAATTTACTTGGGAAAACTCTATAATTTACAAATAGTTGTATGAATCTAATACCGTTAACTACTTTTTGGTATTAAAACTCTCAACCACAATAGTTACACTGGTGTGCAAAAATTAAGAATAAAGCAGAAAAATTAGCATATTAGCGAAACATATGCAGGAAAGATGGACCTAAAGACTAATAAGATAACTGACTAGAATCAGGTACGGTAGAATATGCGCATGCAAGCAGCAGGATTTTATCTCGGCCTGGATGCTGCACAATCGTGATCAACATGCACAATATTTAGAACAGAATTGACTGTTAACGCCTGCTTATTGGAAACAGTGCTTTCTGTGGTACTGGAAATACAAGAACTGGACAGATACACAATGGGATCAAGTATTCTTTACGAATACGAACAAATTAAATCTGACTGATGTGATTCGGGCCTCATATTCAACTAGAGAGAGCGGGAAACTCGCAATCATCCCTCTAACATCATCGGAAGAGACCGTTTTAGAGGTAATAGAGTTCTTGTTTGTGGAGAAGCATCATGTATGGTACCTATAATGCGACTTTTACAACTTCCAAGGGAAATCATTCATTAGAGCTTGTAGCAAGATCCTCTTCCAACATGTAGCCTTTTTAGAGGTGCTAGGTGACCTCATTTCTTTCAGGACTAAAACACTACACCTAGTCGTGCAGTGGCAATCGAAAAGATATAGGGAAGTGAAGATATTCAACGTGTGGATTGGCCGTAAAGGTCCCCGATTTTAAATCCAATTTTACATGTGTGGCACATCGTAAGGAGACATTTAGCAGTATATCACCAATCACTAGCGACGATTTCGGATTTGCAGTTTGAAGTATGATAGGAATAGCAGCAATGCATGAACATATTGTTGACAATTTTGTAGTTAACATAGTCAGACGTTCTAAATTCTGCATAGCGATCAGGGGTGATCATATCCCAAATTAAATTCAGAATTTTTCTTACCAGCTACTTGTCACATGGACATTTCGGTCTTCTGTCCAATTCTGTCCGAAGCTAATTTTTCAAAAAAATTCCTTTTTATCTTTTGGAAAATTTTGTTTTCTTTTCCTTCTAATGTCTGGAGAATTTTATGGTATTGTTTGTGTCGAGAGATTTTGAATATACTTCTACACTATTTTACGTGAGAAAAATTGTCTTGTCCTTAATTTTTGAACACCAATGTGTGAAACATATACATATACACACATATATATATATGCGCTCTACTTTCTTCCTGAAATGAAGCTTTATTATTCTATAATTATTCTGACATAATTGCCTCTGCTAACTTTAGATAAATATATCGCGCAATAAAAGCTATATCAAGATTACTTTATTACTTATTTGTTTACTATTTTGTTCATGTCATTTATAATTTTATGTTCCCAGGTTTAGATTTTCTAAAAACTGTTTTTCAATAGTCATTTATTGATAGATTGATGAATGTTACATCTTTTACATTTCTATAAAATTTTGACACATACATTAGTTACGTAAGTTCCATTTTATATCTTAAATGAAAATGCTAAGAAAACATTACACACCTATCTAAATTTGAATAAGGTTTGAATTTTCTCGAGCCCAATTCATGGTCACTGAAACCTAGAAAACACTTTGCTGAAATTCATGAAATCAAACACGAAAATTTGATTAAGTGTTTTTTAAACGATAAATTTCCCTTTTTAGCTGCAGAATAGGATATCTACAATATATAAAAATAATGTTATATCCGAGAGGTTCAAATTGATTAATTTAATGCCCTTTTTCTTTAAAATGTATATTAACAAAGCCTATACACCATTATTAATTCTCTTTATTGTCCTGTTCTACTGCCATTCTGTGATGGCTAATGAACGAGAAAACTCTGTGAGCTGTTAAGATCATTTGTTACAAAAAATCTCCACGGAATTTGGCATTAAATAATTATATCTAACTATCGGAAACAGAAAAATTAATTTCGGTAACGTTAGTATTTGTTAGGTCTGATGAAATGTCAAAAGAATAGTGACAATACTGAGTATTATGACGTTCCCCTACGACACAGGAGAAAAAATGTTTTTCGTCTTAAAAATTTTATTCAAATTAAGCACTCCAAAACAGTTCAAATTGAGTAGATATTCCTACTTTAATGAACAGTATAACGATGGAGGGGAGAGAGAAATCACACACATAAAATAATATTAAACGAATTTTAAATAAATATAGCCTAACAAAATAGTTTTTATCGATATGTGTAGCATATACCTTCTGTAACTTTTAACTGACACCGCTTGAAATGCATTCAATTCCAACTTACGTAAAAGATTTGTTTACTCAAATATTTGGGGCGAAGAGATGAAATATCATTAGACATTTTGATTAATAAATAACCATGCAACACTGTGACTACCAACTGATGCATGAAAAAAAGGGAAAAAAATATTATCACAGATTTGAAGGACTCCGTTTTGAAGTGAAACCAAATGCAAATGGATATACTCGAATGCGTTTTTTCCTAATCGTCAGACAAAAGTCAGAACCTTCCTAATCGACCACACGTGGACAGAGCTCACTTGCCCATTCGGACGTAGTCTTGCGTTTGGGGCCAAATGATTTCCACGCTGCTTGGTCCAGAAGAGTTGTGGTAAAATTTGGTGAAGAGGCTGTTGACCCGCATTTGGACTTGGGCAAATGCATATCGTTCCGTTGTTGGACTCTGGATTGGTCACACTAGTGGTCTTCGATTCGTGCGGTATTCTTCCGGAACTTCACGCAGATTTCGACTTCCTTATTTCCTCCTGGTGTTGTCTCCTCAAAGAGAAGAATGCGTTTACAGGATTTTCTTCAATTTTGACGTCTTTTCTGATCTTTCAGATACGCATGTGAGATATCAAATGATACAGTATTTCACCCTTTGATCTCAACTCCTTCATCAATCCTTTTATTGGTATCTGGTCATTGCTTCTGAGACGCAAAAAACTTTATTTGCTTAATCAAGATAAGGATGAAGATTGAATACTTTTTAACAAATTACGGCTATTTTTGCTATATTCGTTATAAATGCACATTTATTGTTTAGAGGTTAAATATCTTGCTATTTAGAGGTATTTTTAAAGATTTACTTTTCAAAATATGTGGAATTCTATTAATATTAAAATAATTGCTTCTCTCCGATTATGCTTTCTCAGTTTAAATTTACTTGAAAAATCAACAAAAAATTTAACTAATTATAACCATATTATGTTAAACTTAAATGTGAAGGACAAGTTCGCATTACTCTTATATCATTGAATAAATAAGCTCGTAGTCTGTTTTTTATTCAGTAGTTATTACTCTATGATTTCGCATTGAAAAGAAGTGTTACATCTTTGCTTGATTTTTTTTTAATTTTGTCGACCAGAAACAATTTTGCTCAGGCTTTTCCTTTAAAGTTTTGATTACCTCTTAAAAAGGGCAAATATATGTTTGAAATCGTTAAAAAGGATATTTTATTGTTTTTGCTTGCTCACACAAATATTTTCCCAATTCTATTTTGCTATATCTGTAAAAATATATCAGATTTAATTACGTGAGGAACATTTTATAAATAAATACTGTCTTAAAAACTGTGTAGATTTATAAATTTTTTATAAATTCAATATCCAATAAATATAAAGTATTAAGAGAATTGTCTATATATATATATATATATATATATATATATATATATATATATATAT
>BMAV01008130.1:123131-184132 GCA_019973955.1 Trichonephila inaurata madagascariensis | reverse complement strand
ATATATATATATATATATATATATATATATATATATATATATATATAATTTATTTATTAAACGTCTTTTCACATATTAGATATCCATCCTTTGGTACTGCTTGCTGTAAACATGTTAACTATTACAAATTTTGACAAATTACTGAAAAAGATTGTTGGAGAACTGAACAAGATGGTTGGAATAGAATGTTTTATCGCGCATTTAATTCATTTATTTTTTTGTTATGAGTCAATTTATTAAAAATTATTAATATTTCTGTACCGAATAAAAGAGATTGCAATGGAAGTTACTTAAAATTTGGAGAAAAATTTAGTTTTTAGCTTTATTTCAAATCCAACTTTAAAATTAAAAAGATTTTAATTTCCTATAAGTTTTGTCTGGTTGAATTTGCTTATTTTACACGAAGGAATTTTGCTCAGAAAAGTCTTAATCGCGCTTTTTTAAAAACAACTGCTTGTAAAATTTAAGTATTAGTAGTCAATTAAGAACGAAGAGCAATTAAGTTAGAAAGCGATTTTCAACTATTTAACATTTGAGACCTGGCTTTTCTATATGCATTTTAATCTCTCCTTGCTATTCATTTTTTGTGTCTTTAATATCCGTATCTGTATCTGTTTCTTTCTTTTTGTTGCTGAAACATGTAGACAAGTACAAAATTCTGTTACTAAACTACGTTTGACCCATATTGTAACTCCTTTGTATTTTTCGCGTTTTTAAGTAAGCTTAGAAACACTAATAATTATTGAAGTTTGTTTTTAAAAAATCTGAATAATAATCTAGTCTAAGCCATTGGACCAAAATTTATAAAAGCATAAGAAAGTAAAACAAATTTCGGAGATTTTTATTTCAAAACGAATTTTAAAGAACGTTATAAATCCCTCGTCTACTTCTATCCTTTATAATAGTCTTGTGATCAAATATGCATATATTTTTTTTTAAAAAAATGCAACTCATCTCAGATGCTAAAACTGTTTCTTTTAACTACAAAAAGAAAATCGTATTTAATGAATAAACTGCATCCTTATATAATAAAAAAAAAATTTTAAGAGCATTCTAAGCATAAACATCAAAGCAATTTGCTGGATAATTTGTGGAAAAGAATATATATAATGCAATGAAATATATTTCTGTCTCTTCATATTAAAATTAAATGAAAATTAAATCGTGAGTCATGTGTCTTCCTTTAGTTTTCCTCTTACTGTTCCCTTTGCAAGGTTCTTTTTTTCCCCTTTTAAACGAACTTTCATCAGTTTAAACCTGAGAATAAACAAAAGCCAACAAATACTCCATATCAAATCTCCCTTCGTATTTACTTTGATGCGAAGAAGAGTAGATTTTCATACATTTTCGTATTCCCTCCCCCCTCCACAAATGAAAAATTCGATTTGATTTCCTGCCAGCTAGTAGACTCGCTATATATCTCTGTTATTCTTCCCCGAACACACACACACACAACACATGACTCTGCTACCTGGAACAACTTGGCTGAACACCAAAAACGCTTCATCTCAAACTTTAAATGCAAGAGGGGTTTTTTCTCGTTTTCTTTTTTCATACATTGATGTACAACTGTAAACTAGTTGATTTTTTTGTAATAGATCTTGGTGTGGGTGTAATTTAACCAATCAACTCATGCTTCACTTTTATTTTAAACGATGTTTTATAATCGTTTTAAAGTGAAACTTTTTAAATGTCAGTAAATTCAATTTATGTCTTCAAATGAACTCTTTTCAAGTTCTAAACTCTCAAGTTATCATACTTATGGTCGCAAATACCCCAATGTATAAGCAGAATTCTGAATCGTTTCTATAACTCTTTTCTACGGTACTATTCAAAAAATTGAGTTTATTCAAACTTCTTAGATATTCAATTAAATCGATTAATTCATATCTGGCTCTTGACTGGCGAAAAAACTAAACATAAAGGTGATTAACATATTTTGTCCAGAGCCCCAACAAAGACCCAAACAAAAAAAGTCTGTATAAGTAATTCTGAAACTGTATATTGAAACTATTTAGAGAGCTATTAATCAAGTTATTTGGAGGCAACGTTCTTCAAAATAAGCTTCAATAAACATCAAAATGGGTAAGATGTTGAATTATATAAAAGACGTGATTTTTTTCAGTATTGAAAAAGTGTAAGAAAATGGGCACCATCCATTCCCAATGAGAAAAATAGCACCCTTCTACCTTTGTAAAATATAAATGCATTTCTATTTATATGAACATGTTACAATTATATGTTATCAATAGAAGTAAGCATTTTTGCCAAAAATTTCTAAATTAAACTTGAAATTATAGAAGTCTGAACAAAGAAAATAATTGCATGTCGCAAATATAATAATGAGAGATTAAAGAGCCATTTTCTTGCTTTGTAGGATGCAAATGCATAAAGATAGTTTTTAAGAAGTTTAGCAAAATGAACAACCTGTAAAAAGGTTATGCAGATTATACTAGTCTTCGAATGGCTAATTTACAAGGTAACGCATTAGAAGTAATACAAAACTGATCAGACATCTATGTACACTTGTTTCTGTATAATGTTTTTATATAACACTTTTATCGAAAAATGAGGAAATTTTAGTCTTAAAAGTGATCTCGATTCAGGTACCACTACAAATTTAAAATTATCTTAAATATCCTTATAACAATATTTTGATTTAAAAATAATTTTAATTTCAGACTGTTTCTCGTTTTCTACCCCAGTGATTATCTCTTAATCTTAAAATTTAAGTTTTAGCGACCAATTTTTCATAAGTGCAGTTAATATTGAGCAAGAACTGTTAAAGCGGGAAAGGTTCAACTTCCCGATAAATGATTTTCAGAACTAGAGGAAGCTATAGTACATGAAAGTTATTGCAAATGTCTATTCATAAACAAAAATTATTACAACAGGATACATCAAAGCATTGTGAAGGGAAGGAATATTTTGAGAGTTATATCGCAGCTTATTATCAAAGCTAAAAAAACAAATGAAAAAAGGTATGAAATAATATGCACTCACTTAAAAAGTGTTTAATATGCTGGCTTACTATACTAGAATCGGCAAATAAATTAAAATAAATTTCAGCTAAAAACCTTATCAAATAGAATGAAAACAAATTTAGTAAACTGATGAGAGAGAGAGAGACTATAAAATGTTATATTACGTGATTTTAAAATTTTAAACTAGATTATCTAGACGATTGTTATGCATACGCATACATGTGTTTCTGCAAAAATAGAAAATATGCGAACGATCAAAGAAACAATATTTATAAAATTATATGCTTTGAATTTTTTTGCATATTCACATATACCTATAATAAGTCTGAAATCACTGAAGAGAGAGAGAGAAACGGGATCAAGTTACACAATAAATTATATTGTAAATAATACTACGTGTTTAGTAAAAAAAAAAATGTATAACACGTAAAGTATTTTAATTCGACTTCCATTCAACTTTTTTAAAAACGATGTATATATATATATATATATATATATATATACAAATCTATAACACCATCTCTTCCCTTTGATTTCCAAACTAAATTATTTTTTTAGACAGTCGTATGACCTATGGATCATTGTAAATTTATTGATGTAGCCCGTAGATTATTGTGAACTTATTGATATTACCATCTAACACTAAAGATTGAAGACCCTTAATTTAAGATATGTGACACACAAAAATATATGTATATGTAATATTACGGACTTTATTTAGGCATTTTGGTATTCAATATTTTTCATTTTGATGCAATCGTGGGAAGGATGAGGAGGCTTTTAAATGTTAATCATCCATATCTTATTGCCAAACAAACGGCGACATGAAAAGTACATCACAAACATCAATTAACAAACTAGCTCACATTTAAGACAGTCACAAAAGGCTTCCTTGTTCGCTCCTGAGATTTCATCATTTTATAGTGTTGGTCAACCGGAAACCATTAAAATCATATGATATCCAATAAAGGCTTTTCTGATTGGTGTGAATCCGTGGGTGAATCAAGATTGCATCATCCTGATTTAAAAACGCTGAAGTTTTAGTTTTGGGAAGATAAAGTTATAATTATTTCCCGTTATGCGGGTAAACTAGAAATTAATTGTCACGCAAAGTATTGGAGGGCTTAAGACCATTATGAATTAAAATCCCTCGAGAGAAAATTTAAGTGAATTATTAAATATATATGAAGCCCAGTGGCTGAGTGGTTAGTGCATCGCGTTTCCACACCACAGGTCCGAGGTTCAGACCCCGGGCTGTGCAGAGTAGACTCAGCCTTTCATCCCTTCATTGGGTCGATGAAATGAGTACCAAGCTCGCTTGGGAACTTAACACTGGGGGGTTTTCACGTCAGACTGACCACCTGACCGGAACATCTACTCATGCACCTAAGGGCCCAAGGTTGCGTATACTGAGTTAAGCACAGTAGGCCTTACCCCTCATGAGTTAAGTTATTAAATATATATATTAACGCTTAGCATCACGTTACCTTGCACCTGAGCTGTTTATGTAAATTTCTGGATTTTAAGGTAACGGGACAAATATATTTTAGATGGAAATACAAATAACACTCAATGAATCCTTACTTAGCCGAAATATTTCTTCAAATATCTATATCTATCAAATTCTACCTCAATTTAAAAGTTTCATTCGAGTTTAGAATTACAAATGCTTTTCTTCCAAAATAGCAAAGTATAGTGATCTACTTTCTATTTTTTCTTTCTACTTTCTAAATAAAAAAAATCAAATTAAACCTTTTCTGAATATCTTCTCGAATTTTATCAATCAGGGCTCCATTAATGTTTCAAGTCTGGTATCGTACCATTTCGATTGTTCTAATCATTTTTTTACTCGAATAATGTGTTTGTATTTTCTATTGTATTGTCTATTGTATTTTCAAAAAAACTCTAATAATAAAATTTATATTTCTTATTCAATAACAATTAAAACATGACAATTTAAATTGATACATGAGTTATTTTAAAATGCTTTCCGAATATCAATAAGTGAAAGCTCAAGATCTCGTAGAAATACAATATCTCGGATGAACTTTTTTGACATATGAGTATATTCATAGATTACGTACAATATCTTTTTTAAACATATTTATACCCAAAAATGTTAAATTGTATCATTATGTGATCTTATATTTTATATTCAGAGTGTACCTCAGAAATCTTTATATTGCTTTATTTAAGAAACAATCGGGTAAATAAAAAAACCTATATAAGGTTTAAGAATTATCACCTTCTTCCCATGCCGCTTTAGTAGCTGGGTTCTCACATCTAGAGAGCATTGGGGCCGTAGTAGAGTAGTGGTCACGGACTCGTGGCTGGTGTGTCATGAGTTCGAGCCTAGTACCGCTGAAGACCCGCCGCGCAGAGAGGGCCGATGCAAGTTAAATCTGTCGAGGCTCAAACGTCCTTCCGTTGGTGTGGTGTGGAAGTTAAGAGAGAGGCTTGCATTTCAGGTGTCGTCCTCGTCACTTCACCTTGGTTCAAAATGACGAGGTCCGTCGCGAAAAGCTCTCGAGTAGCTGAAGAGCGCGACGTTAATATTCATTCATTCACCCATGTTATATTAATATAGAGAAGGAGATACATTTCTCTATAAATTCAGTTTACGTATACGATCACATGTGCAGATATTGGATATTTAATTGAAGAAATCTTTAGTTTCACAAGATTTTTTTGTGTAAAATACACGGCATTTTACATCTACTGATTAAAAACACAGAGAATATTTCTGGGAGGAATCAATGCTATATTTTGATCTATGATCAATATTGATTTTTGAAAGGAAATTGCGAAGTGAAATTCCTCCGAACGAAAGTTATGAGTTTCGAAGCATATTTACAAAAAGAAGGAAAAAAAAAAACGCTCTTAAAATACTTCAGAACTCTACAAACATATTCTTTCCACTTGACATAATTTTTATTCACTTAAAATGATTCCGGGGACTGTGACTTCCTGTATTTCAGTTATTTCTCATTTCGTTCATTCTACGCAACCGAGTAGCAAAACAAATGGTATGTGTATTATAAGTAAGAAGAAAATGCATCTAATCAAAACATAAAGGTACATAAATAACACTCGAACGACTCCGCGCATTCGTCACAAATACCTAAGAGATGCCTTTATCCATCTGAGGAATTCCTCTTAGAGCAGATGGGATAAAATGCAATCGTTTCTGCATTATCCTCTTATTATGGAGGTAAATTCGTAAATGATAAGTGATGGCATTCTGGCCCAAATCTTTTTCACACTCGTAAATTACTCAATTAGGCAACGGAAGGCAGCCAACGAGTCTGCCTATCTTCTGGAGGCCGCGGCACCACTTGGAGCCGCAGCTACGGTTACATCGTTTCCCGTCTGATAACACGCATATCTGAGCATAGGGCGTCGGTTCAATACGTCTCCTCCTTCAGGAAGGATGATCTCGGCAGCAACAAGAAGGGGGGAAAAAAGAAAATTGTCTCGAGTGCGAAGAGGAAAAAGAAGAGCCAAACATCGTGCGATCGCTTCCGGAGGGGATGTTTGCCATGACAAGGCAACGGATACGTGTCCGGTGTTCGGGCTCGCCACAGAATCCGTTGATAAGCCCCACCAGAACAAGGGGGAGGAATAAAATAGAAATAGAAAATGAAGATCTTCGTCTTTTCCACTCGCAAGATAAGGCCGGGATAGGGTGGAGAGTAAGAATCCGTTCAGAGTTTTAAGCCATAACGAGCAGACTCCAGAAATATTGACTGGATTCAGATTCATATTTTATAAAAATATAACTCGATGCGATGAATTTCGTTTTGCGTAGGAGATCAGAGATTACCATAATCCGAGAATGGTAATATCCTCTCAATGTTTATGGGGAAATGATTTCGGGTCTTAGGATAGTCTTGACTGCAGAAAAAAAGGTTTATTTTATTTTGGTAAAAAGAAAGATTATATATTTATATGTAAAGAAAAGACAGTTTTAGTACAGGTAGATAAGATGAAAAGATCCAAACCAGTTCCAACCTGTAATGAATATAATCGGATCCTACTGAAATATTGTTAACACTCCATTTATCTGTGAATCTGTATCCAATTTAATTTCCATATATTGGGGCTTTTTTTATCGAATAAACCAAATGAGAGAAATATGAAACTATTTTATTGTTGTGATTTAATTTGATTTTTTGTTAATATTGTACTTTGAAGCAACACGGTGAACCTCATAATTTTTAAACCTCGGTCAAGTGACGAGGATGCCGAACTGAGGACTGAAAACGAGATCTAGAAGCTTGTAATGAAAGATTCTAAACCACGCCATCGTGAGAACTTTTGGCATGCACAGATTTCATGTGTATAACAGCCTTTCGTCTAGAAAGGGAGTTCCGTGACACCAGGACTCAATAACACCGGCCACGAGTTCACCGCGGCATTATTTCGAAAAGATAACCATATCCCAACAAATAAAGAAATATGGTTTCCATGAATGCATAGTTTGAAATAAGAAATATTCCGATTTTTGATCAGGATAAAGGTTGGAACTGCAAGGAGATGAGGAAGGCTATCCCCTGTTTCAGCTTTTCTACGAGAATTTTCGAATACTAAAAATGAGAACAATTGATTGGATCAAATTAGTAATACACTTTGAGATACCATAATGTGCATGAATGAATAAACTTGCTATAGGGTCAAGATAATAGTAATATTAGAATAAGGTTTCACACACACACAACCCAATAGTGCAAAAATATATACGTATTTGAATTAATTAATTCATTTTATATTTTGATGACATGGTCAAGTAAATATGAGCTATAAAAGAAATTTTTTTCGAAAAAAGATACCATTTTTTAAAGGAAAATAATTATTAATTACAATTAGTAGAACATATATGTAAAGTTACAAGAAAGCCAAGAACAAGAATAGAATATTTAAATTATTAATTAATTTATACAAAGAGAGTATTTCAAGAGAGATTATCCCACACGAAATCTTGCTGTAGAAAATTCTTTTTTTAGATAAATCACATTTAAAGCAGTTCACAGAATGAGGCGAATACAATCATTTGTGAAGGCAAATTATCAACAGCAAAAAATAAGAAAATGTGATATTTGAGCTTTTAATATATTGATGATTATTTAACTACCAATTATATATTTAATTACTTTATTAACTCGGTATATTATTTTAAATGCGAATGTTCTTACTATACCCAAAGCGGTTCTAATTATACCCACACAACACTCTCATAACTTCTACACCACATCAATGAGAGGACACTTTGAGCCACACGACAGTTTTAATGTGCATCTCAGCCCCTCTACATGGCGTATTCTCAGTAGGAATGGGTCTCCAACTCATGACACACCAACCATAAGTCCGTGACCATCGCCTACCGCGACCACGACGCATAATTAAGAGGGGTCTTAGGTAATTTGTATTTAATTATAATTAATGAAAATAGCTAGACTTGTGAACTAATGCACTGTGCATATAAGGCCCACACTTTTGGAAGACCACAAATATTTATATATATATTAAGTTTTTTTTTCTTTTTAAATATTAAGTTTCTTATAAAAACTGATATTACACTAACTGATAATTATTTGACAATGAGAATTAGTTTCACTATAAAAAAACAGTATCTCCTGATTACGAGTATTTAAACAATTATTAATGGATCTAAAATTACAAACCGTTTATTCGTACTAAACAAAAGTTTTTCAATATTTCTAATCTTAAACTAGGTTTGAATAATAATCAAAATACACACAATATATTTTATCTAATATTTTACTTTGGAACTCTTCGTAAATTTAAAATTTCTGAACAGTTCCCTTAAGTTATAATCATGATTCTACGTATGCGTAAAGATGCTGTATTAAAAACACGCTATACGTGTTTACGTGTGTAACGATATAAATATGTATATGTACATATTTAAATTTTTGCACCAAACTGTGCCAAAAAATAGTTTACTCTTATTTCGGGTTTTTTAATATATTAGTAATTTTTCTCTCAACGTATTTGCTATATTTGTCTTTTGATTCATTTTCTATGGCAGTAGCCCATTTTCTTATTTTCTGGGTAGCTTTTACAGCAGCAAATACTACTCGAAAGTAGTTTCATTGAGCTGATTTTTAATCAGGATTCAAGATATTGTATCGATTTTGTTATTTAATAGGAATCATTTATTGGAGCAGCTTCATATACAAATGTTTTTTTAATCTCAATAGGAGCATAGTTACCTGAAAAATATATTCTAAATAAATGTATACTTTTGCCAGTATATAAAACAAAACACTCGCTGAGAGATACCCCAAAACCTACGCCGTTCGTAGTGCATGTTGACTTACGAGTCCCCAAACCAGGACAGGTGAAATAAAGAAAAGCAGAGAAAGGAATGCTAATAAAAAATCCTATTGAGTTGAATGGCAAGGCACTTATACCCCAACATCCATCTGAAAGCTACCGCGATGCTTTTTCTGTGATGATTAGGACATCTTTTGACAGTGTTTTTATTTCGATTCCCTTCGTAAATCTGACATGTTATAGGGATGTTAGAGATCGTAGGATCCGATAGTAATCTTGTTCTGAATGGGCCTACGTGGCTGTTTATTACCTGGGATATATTGTAATAAGATAAAATTCCCCGAATATTTTCTTATAAATGTTAAGTGATATTTGTAAGTGATAGATCATATCAAAGCTTGGATAATTGTTACAAATCTATAAGCATCTTTACATACGTATCAGATGTAAGGCAACGTTACAGGGATAATTTTCAAATTATAATTGTCTTATTTCCGTTATTATATAAAAATAACACAAAAATATAATGACAATATATTTTAGTGTTAAACACTATAGATTGCGCTTCAGATTTATTGGTATAAATGTGCCAATACTTTTTAACAAATTTAATTATTGCTATAGTTGTACCAAATAAAATGCAGTGGAGAATAATGACGCAGAAAATTTATTTTCAAAAGCGGTTAAAAGTGGTACTCTATTTGTTATAATTCATTATTTATTTATTTACTAAGGAGGATCTCTATATATAGCTCACCCAGAGGACTTAAAGCTGCCCCAATCGGGCTATTTACCATTTAGTAAATAAGAACAACAAGCCTAAGCCTCCGAAGTGTTGTACAAATGCATTAAAAGGCATATATCACAAACAGGGCACTTTGATGCCTATTTTTTCTTTCGTACAAATGAATATTTTTTAAAGTTTATTAACTAAATATTTGGTTGATTGATTGAGTGATTGTTTATTAACATCGTACTTCGAAGCTACACGAGGGCTAATGGCAACCACGATCAAGTGATGAAGACGACACATGCGTTCGGCATCCCACTTTCCCAACTTCGACATCAAGGCATGGAGGAAGTTATGAGTTTCGATATATTTAAAGTGAATCAGCCCCTTTACACGACGGGTCTTTAGTGATAATAATTTGCTTATATATATATATACGAATAAAAAATGTGGATAAGTTTTCTTTTACTCTATACGCCTTTAACTGGCAGGGGAAAAAACGTATATGAACATGACATTTGATTACCTTTTGTACAATTTCACGCTGATAGATTAAAACTACTGAAAGAAATCATTCTCTTGAAGTATTTGTTTGTCTGCATTTGCGCCAAATGAACTTCTTCACTGCCGTGCTCTACGTAAACATGAAGGCTTCCAAGAAATAAAACAAGCAAAATTTGTTGAAAAGAGTCTTGAGTCACAATTTGGATTGCCTCCATCTGAGTAGTCTCGTGCAACTACCTTTTGGTAATCAGGACTGGGAATAAGACATTTGCTAAGTTATCCGATTTAACCAGTATACCTCTAGATGCCATAAGTAATTACACATAATTATTTTTTACTCAAAAATTGGATATTATTTCGATCAGCTCTATTGTGTAGTTGCAGAATGTGATTTTGATCCTTTTTGTTATATTTGTAAAGTTTTTTGTGCGTTACGAACGTGTTGTTCTAAGCACAAAATCAC
Source organism: Trichonephila inaurata madagascariensis (assembly GCA_019973955.1). Classification (NCBI taxonomy): domain Eukaryota; kingdom Metazoa; phylum Arthropoda; class Arachnida; order Araneae; family Nephilidae; genus Trichonephila; species Trichonephila inaurata. Next base: position 173,154 of record BMAV01008130.1, on the reverse strand, counting down.
ATATACCATGAAATATCAGGAATATAAATTTATTCTTTTTTTGGGAAATAAACCTTGCCTTCTAGCATGATCTTAATTTTAAGTTTCCTTTTATAGTTTTTGACCATAAGTATTCATAATTCTACATATAATACTTATATTGTTACCATTTGCTTTTTCATCCAAAACATGTTGACTTTTATCAATAACTTAATTTATGATTTTTATTTTTCTTATTTAATGGAATTACTTTTTATTAGTAAATTTAGATTAAATATCATTCTAGTGAGTTTGAATGATATTTAACTTAAATTTGATTATAAAATTTGTTCAGATACTCAGAAAGAAAGTCCTGTTTTCGCGAGGTGTTATATTTACAGTTTCCCCAAAATAAGTTTGCCTTTGATCTTAATCATAAACTTTCTCCTTAATTTAAGTTTAATGAATCTTTGTAAGAGCAAAAAGAGTACGCATATTTATTACATTTGCATAATTTTTGCTTTTAATAATTTTTCATTGCGACATATGATGTAAAAATTTGAACCGAGCCTTTGCACGAAGTTAGTAAAAACAAATGATCATCACTGATAGGCATTGAAATGTGTGATTACTTCTCTTTATTTCTTTATGAAATAAATTAAGAGATTTTGATATAAAAATATATGCACATAGCTATATTTTTTATATATATATCCATTAGAAGGTATATAATTCAGTTTTATTCTATATACCACACATCCACATATACTAAAAAAAATTCAGTTTATGAAATGCCATGCGAATTACTCTCCCGAGCTAATCTGTGATTTCGGGTTAATTTATATTTTATTGAGAGAGAGAGAGAGAGCTTCATTACAGTAAAACAGCTTCCTAAATGATGATCTGGAAAGGCATCACATTGACGCATGCAGACCTCCATGTCTTTGAGCGAAGCTCTATGATTGGTGTGAAATATGGTGATGAAATCTGGGAACTTTTCACACTCCTTTGCAAGTATTAACCCCTTAAGAGGACACAGAACGATTCAATTGACAAAAATCGGTCAAAAAATCAAATCTAATTTTCTTAGCTTAAATTATTCTTTATATACTTTTCAATAACCACACAAAATTTGAAAGCCCTAAACTTAAAAAATGCTGAATTATGATAACTTTTACGTTCATTTTTATTCACATCCCTATGGCAAATCAAAACTTTAAACTGACTTATCTCAGAAAGATAAAATAACTAGTTTGTCTTCATTAAAAATGCTAAGGCTTTTTTTCTATTGTGCCTAATGCTTTGAATTTTTTTTACCAATTGCTATTAGTGCGTGTAACAAAAGCTGGTATGCATTTTTTCAAAGGGATATTTATTTTTTTAAAAATAATTGAACATGGAATTTGTACATTTTTTAAGGAATTTTCAATAAGCATTCATAAAAAAGAAGTATTGTACTAATAGCAATCATGTTATCGCAAAACCCATACCAGCTTTTGTTATACATATTTTGACGTACTTGTAAATCAAATTTCCTGCGTGTACGTAAATTTTTGTGGGAGGAGTAGCATTTTAAAATCACTTCACAAATTTTAAGTTTTTCCACAAAAAATTAAATGACTAGCTTTTTATGAAACTTTGAGCACAAAATCTGTTTTACTTAGTGTACACACAATGAAGGCAACCAAAAAAATTTTGAAAATCCGTAAATTAAAATTTTTTGCTTAAATCGTACCATGTCCCCGCTGACGTATATATACGCTTCCCTCAACCCTTACGCTAACTGCTCCTGGCGTATATATAAGTCTTTTTGAATTACGACAATTTTCTCTGAGCTGCTAACAATAAAACTATTCCAAAGGCTTTGGAATGCAATAAAATGAACTTGATAGTGCTTACGAAGGATTTACTTATTTCGGAGCAAAATTTTTGCTTATTTATGCCTTTTCCCCCCCCCCCCCCGCGCAATACACTGCGTACACGCTCCTATGTGAATAGTAGGGTTTTTGATTTCCCGGATTTTTCCATTCCCGGGAATGTCCGGGAATTCTCGGAAATACATCAAAAAATTTAAAAACAAGTTATTTTTTTTAAAAAATCAATAATAATTACATAAAAAAGGATACATATAAATTACAAAATTAATACTTATTTATGTAATGAGCTAAAAAATGTAAATGTATAATAAATTGATTATTCATTTTTAGAATAGGATTTCAGAAAACATAAGCAAATTATACTTTTATCACTTAACCTAGTTCTAAACTTTGTCACGGACAACCCGGCAGCAGAAAATGCTCTCTTGGCTTCTACTGACGTTGGAGGAATTGTTTTTAAAGCCTCACATAGTTTTATAATATTTGGTGATGGAGTTTCAGTCGAGTCGAACAACTGCATCTCCTGTTTCATGATTTTGTTTAAACTAGTACTTTTTATGGTTGTGTGTGTGAACAATATAAAACTTTGGTTTTAGAGTAAATTGCTTTCTCTAATTTTTCGTCCAGCGTCAGAGGCTTTCTTCTGAGTGCGAAGAGTTGGATGTTGATTCCTCTTCTTCGCAGAAAAGCCTTATCCCTCTATCATTTGGACTTGTTTAACCAAACAATTTTTAATTGGCTATCGCAAAATATCGACAGTAACTGCAGCTGCTTCGTATTTTCTCTCAAAATTCAGGTATTGCATTAATCCTATTAAATTAACATTTCAACTCTCATTCTTTGGATTAGAGATTATTTCATAATTTTCACAAATTCTGAATTTTGTTCGTTCAATCCTCCAATAACGAAAGAAAATACACCTTCTGCAGTTAGCAAAGTTGCATTTCGACTGCATAATTTTTCTAAGCCTATTTTTACTGGCTTTAAGCCTGATACAATTGTAGTCACAGTTTCAAACTCTACATTGGCCATCATTTGTTCTTCTTTAATGTCAACTAATGTTCTTAAAATTGCTGACTTTATTTCTAAAAAATCTTTCAAGCATTGACAACAAACTATTTCGGCGTGTTTTAGTATCCAAACAAACCCTCCTTTCACAGCCAAACACTTATTTTACATGTTTTTGTAAAACATCATTCTTGAGAGGTGATTTTCTGAATAATTTTTTTAGTGCATTTCTAATTTTTTTTATAGTTTCATTTATGTTAGTTATAGAATTTCTTTCTGTATAAGTGATATGAAACAAATTCCCGATATGATTCCCGGGAATAGAAAAAGTACAGAAATCTTATGATTTCCCGGGAAAGAAATCCTAGTGAATAGTGGTGGCTCTGAAGAGCAAATCACGTAACTTTTAATCGGCAGTTAAGGAGTTATGTTGACCCTGGTTTCCTTTTTATGAATTATATTACATATTAATTATATACTCATCCACATAGTTATCTGGTCAAGGAATTTCTGGAAAGTGAGGATATTCGCCGCTTTGGATTAGCCACCCAAGTTTCTAGACCTGAACCCTACAGAGCCTATTTAGGAGAGGGAGATAAGAGGGAAATTGTATTTCGGCTTTCCCTTCCAGAGTGAGTGAGTGAGTGAATGAATATTAACGTCGCACTGTTCAGCTACACGAGGGCTTTTGGCGACGGACCACGTAATTTTGAACCATGGTCAAGTGACGTGAACGACACCTGAGCTGGCACCCCCGCCCTCTCCTAACTACCTCACCACACCAACGGGAGGACGTTTCAGCTCTCGACAGATTTAACGTGCATCGCCGCCCTACGCGGAGGGTCTTTAGTGGTACTGGGCTCTAACTCATGAGACATGCCTGCCATGATCCGATACCTTGACCACTGGGCTACCGCAGCCCTTTCCCTTCCAGAACCTGGAAAATAAGTCGTATGCGCAATGAGACCGACTGCCGCAGAGATTTATAAACTATATCTCATCTCAAACACAAATTCACGTTTGAAAGCGTTGTATAACTATAAGAGGAGAATGTACATCCATTGTTCTTTGTATTTAAGCAGTTTGCCCCATCTTGTAACTTTTTTTTAGACGTTTTACGCTAATGAGCCGTACACGCGTGAACATTTATACGTATTTTATTATTGTTATATCAACCCCTATGAACATTTTTCATTAAAGTTTGTTCAATCCTTGGGTGATATTCATCCAAAGTAAAAATTGTCATGATTTTGAACACTAATGTAAAAGAAATGCTCAAATATGTACAAATACACTGTGAATGTTTACAGATAAATATATACATTGTATTTGTCTTGGTGCCAATAAAAAAACCCTTTTCCTGCATTAATGTAAGTGTATGTAATCTATATTAATGTATGTCCTGTATTAATGCAATGTTTCCTGTCATGTAAATGTATTTACTGTAGCAAAACATAAAAAAGTAAATTAATATAATTTTTTTAAAGAAAAGTCATTTATTAAAATATTAATTACCTTAAATATATGCAAATGTCTTTCTGATCAAGTGCTATATGGAATTGACATTTGGCACATACGCGTTGAAAGATATAATTTTATGGTTGTGAGCTTCACGAGGTTTGAGCGGAGTCAAATATTTGAATTCTAATTTCATCAAAGTTTGCCGTTGAAGATTAAAAAGTAACTCTATGATAAACTGAATGATCAAAATTAATTCATTATATGGTAGTTATGAATAGGATAGACACGTGTTAAATTACTTAAATAGTTATCTTAACTTTACCAAAGAATTTTAATTCCAGATTTAATAATTTACATATTTTACTTAAGTTATAATTCATGAGCAATGAATGGCCTAAATTCATGTGGCGTCATAGTCACATGATAACAAAGCCACGAGTTTTCGGCCAATCAGTTCATAAATTAAATGATTTGATGTAAAAGAGCTTGTGGGTGCTTTCCCGTTTCTTAACCACGGTTGAAAAGAGAGGGAGATCTTTCTCTAATAACATTTGTGTGGTGTAGAACGATGTTATATATATATATATATATATATATATATATATATATTTCAAAACATCATCCTTTTGTTGCACACACGATATAAGGATAGATAAAAAAATAATAATTCATGAAGAATCCTTTTTCGTTGACATGTATTTTCAAATAGTTCCCAAATATATAATTTTTAAAAAAAAAAATTTCAAAATATATTTTTGTTAGTTGTATATGTTGCTAATTTAATGCAATTCTGTTTCCGTGATACCAAAGTACGCAGTAAAAGTTTCTATTATATATATATAGTATGATATATTAGTTTTATGCAAACTATCTAAGCTATCATTATCGGTTTATTAGGTCAATTTATCCTATAATGCAAGCAATTAATGGAACGCGGTACAGTAAAAAATTACCAAATGTTATCATCAATTCACGAAAAAAATTATTTAAAAATATCATAAATGATTATTTGTATTGCTAATTTAATAAAAGTTGAATCGGAATAATGTTCAATGATTTTTTTTAATTTTTTTTTTACAATGGCTCTTTTGATTTTCATTCCATATACTTTTTTAGGTGAAATGTGTGATATATTTTGTATACAAAAAAATTAATAATATTAAATAATATTAAAATTAAAAATAATTAATAATATTAAATTTTCCTTCAAAATCATGTAAAAAAAATTCTAAAGTGACGTATCTTATTGTATAATAAAAGAAATCACTCATTGTTTTTAGGGTTATATTTTTCTATAGTTTAAAAAACATATAATCAAAAAATTACTCGATGTGGTTGTCTATAAAAAAATTTGATCACATAATTTTTTTCTTCGCTTCTGCAGTTTTGGCTTTAAGAAACTCTTCCTGAAATTCTTTCCTTTTTATGTGTTTCTTTCAAGTAGCATTTAAGCAAACCTGTATGCACCGAATTGTTTATATGCTTGCAGATTATCAGTTATTTTCCTGGGAAAAACCTTGTCTCAAAGTCATCTCATTTCAAGGTCATGGCTACACGAATGCTGGAATCAAGCCCTCCAGAAGTATTCTAATAATATGACCATTTGGAAGAATATGACATGGTTTCGGGAAATGTTTTTGTGGGAAGATCAGGAATCGAACACTTCCGTCTGAGGAGATAAGTAATTTGGGCGTGCACACTCTACAGTGCTTGTCAGGCATGATTCTGTGATAAGAAAAGAACCGTCGAATCAATCGGGTGGCTCTGTAGATTATACTTTTTGTCTCCAAGGGTGCAGACAGACGAGAATCACATAAAATGGAAGAACGGATCCGCATTTAGACTGGGACATGTATTACAGTTGTCTTCAAACTTCCTCGACTCACGGAACCCTTAGAACTTAAAGTATTTTCTGTGAACTCAATTCTACTCACACACACTTAACGAATATATCTTAATAAATATTAAAAGTAGATCAACCCGTTAGAGCAACGTTTCTCAAACTGTGGGGCACGCCTCCCTTGGGGGCGTGATAACTCTACGAGGGGGGCGGAAGCACATTGGAAAATCGAAAACAAAAGATTATTTTTAAAAAATTATTAATTTACTGAAAATAAACAAAAAAAAAATACACTTAAACATAATAAAAAATAAAAATAACATTTACATTGATATAATATACATATAAATATATCAGTATAGTGCACAATGTATTTTATAATTAATTTAACAATACTAAGTTAAGAACAAGTTTAATAATTATCAGTGACCTCATGGGCTTGTCATATATAAAATTTTATACGAAAATTAACACTTATCTTGATAATTTGTACGGTTTGTAAATAATCCCTGTCGATTAAAAGTTACGCGATTCGCTCCACAATGCCTCCGTTTTCCACATAGGCATGCGTGATGTATTGGGGGAATAAAACGAATAAATAAGGAAATCCTCTGATGTAAGTAATTTCTTCGCAAATACTGTCAGAGTCCTTTTATTGCATTCCAAAGCCTTCAGAATAATTTTATGAATAGCAGTGCACAGAAAAGATCGTACTTCGGAAAAACGCATATATACGTCCGGGTATTTGACGTGCTGGTTGAGAAAGACGTATATATACGTTAGTGGCACTTAAGAGGGCAGTTTTAGAACCAAAGTATAGTCTTGTTTTGAATTCAATGCATTGTTGTTTGCATGGAGGGGGACGCGATGAAAATTACGTTTGAATATTGGGTCGGAAATATTGAAAGTTTGAGAAACACTGCGTTATAGCAGCGTTTCGCAATCTATGGGGCGCGCCCCCTTGAGGAGCGTGATAACCCTACGTGAGGGGCGCGAGCATATCGAAAAGTCGAAAATAAAAGATTTGAAATAGTTATTTATTTACTGAAAGGAAGTAAAACAAAATACATTCTGACATAATAAAAAAAATATGCATATTTGATAATTAATTATCAATACTAAATTAAAAACAAGTTTAATAATTACTAGCGACTCCCATGGACTTGTCATACACAAAATTTAATACTTATCTTGATAATTTGTACTATTTATAATTATAGTCACATTGTAGCTTTACGTCAAAGTATATTATTATTGCATTCAATACATTGTTATTGTATGAGCGGGGGTGCGATGAAAACTATGACTGTGAAAATAGGATTGTAAATGTTGAAAGTTTGAGAAGCACTGTGTTTGTTATGGGCACTTTATGTAAGGAACTGAAGTGAACTCAGTGGCGCAAAAGCCCATAAGGGCCAAGGCTTACTGTGCCTATCTCAGTTTACGTGACCTTAGGCGCAGGGGTGCATGTGCGGATATTTCAGTAAAGTGGTCAGTCTGACGCGAAACCCCCCGTGTTCACTTCCCAAGCAAGCTTGGTACTTATTTATCGACCTACTGAAGGAATGAAAGGTTGAGTCGACCTTGCCCAGCACGGGATTTGAACCCTGGACCTGTGGCGTGGAAGCACGATGCACTACTATTCAGCCACTGGGATTCACCTTTATGCAGGACATTTTAAAAAGTATTGTACTTGTTATATTAAAAAAAATTTTTAATGTAATTTAAATATAATTTGCTCATTATATGTATATTAATTTGTGGTCATCTACCCATGCACTATATTTAGTAACTGGGGATGTGTGCTTGATTTCTTTACACAAACTGTTGAAGTCTAGGCCTATTGAAATTACTTGCAGTTGCATTTCATATTCTGCGTTGAATTCATTTGTATGTTTTGTTTGTGTAACCACTCACGTTGAGAGGAATACGTTGTTCTGAATACTCTTGTGACCCCTGGGTATGCCTCATGGAACCCCAGAGTTCCTTGGAACACTGTTTGAAGATTTTGAATTTAATGTATTTCTCCAACTCAAAACACATAAGGAAATTTTTTAAATCGAACTAACAAAATGCAATATTTTTCTTTATACGCTTTCTTATCATTCTACATTTTTTTGTAGTTTCTTTCAAATCACAATTTTTGTATTGTTTATTTTTGCGTATACTTGTTTTTAGTAAGGAAATGGTAACGTGGCCTTATTTTATAACCTTAAAATTTAAGGAGCTAAAAGTAATATTTAACTGTGAAGTTTTTACTCGGATAATAAAAATAAATTTTATATAAATCAAGTACTTCTATTCTTAATAGCGATAAGAATCCGAAAATTTTTCTCACATTATCATTTTCTGATGAGTGATAAGGACAAAAATGGATTATTTGCGTGTCCCCTCAAAATAAGGACTTATTTTCTTGGTGGCTAACTTAGTCTCGTGTGAAAGACTTTATTTACTTTAAAAATATGTGATTCCAAAAGTGCTAAAATCTAACCTACGAATTCTAAAAATGGTATGAATGTGTAAAACTGACATTAAAGTAAGAGTAAGTTCTTTTTATAAATCTTTGATTCTGACCAAACTCAAAGACAATTTAAAGATTGAAGACTTGTGTAACGTTACTTAATTCGAAAAGAACATTTTTACTCGGCACTATTTAAAAGTTCCTTTCTTGAACCACGTTACACTATAGTATGGTAATATCTATAGCTGAATTGGATCGCGTTTTATTGGTTGGATGATAAACCTGCTACTGATTTGTGACATAACTAGTTTCTGATATAAAAAAAAACAGCTAGTTAAAATATTTTAAATAAAACTACGCGATATTTCTTTTTGTTACAATAGAAATATTCAAAAAAAAAGTTGGCATGGATTTTTTTTTCCCAAAAAAATATATCTGAAAATTCCGATTCAATTTCAAAAATTTAGATTAAATTTCATTTTATATTATGTATTTACTTTAAAATTTCTAGTACATGAGGAAATTTGAAGAATATTTTAGAATGCTTCAGCACCATTATTAAAATAGACGCACACAAAATTTACTATCTATTACCACGTGTATCAGGCTAATTTGTTCTTAGTAAGAGAATAGTAATAATTCTAATAGTTCTGTATAAAAATATATAAATTTTATAAATATTCTTCTCATTTATCAGGTAGTGATTTTCTGATAAATAAGGGGATTGTGTATCTTAGTGTTGCTTTTGAGTAACACGATGGATGGATGGCTACGATCCCTGTATTTTGACCCATGGTGAGATGAGGAAAACAAGGACTTTAAGACCCTTTGCTATTTAACGGGAAGTAGTCCACTATTTTTCCACACGATTGACTTTCATTGGAATTCAGGATCAAATATACGACGCTACCCGAGTATGTCGCCCACTATGTTACCGATCTTAATCACTTACCTTTAATGGCCTCAGTATGACTTGGAAAAACGACTCAAAAGATTATAAAGTAATTGCCTCTTTTAAAACTTTTTCCTGCAATAGACTCAAAATTCAGATTCATATTACATGTAATACAACGTGACCGTTGCCATGGTAATACTTAAAACATTTTTTAAGTCTACCATCAGTTTTAAGCACTTGTCTACTCTAGTTGCTGCGGTAACCTAGTAGTTATGGTCACCAACTCATGGCTGGAGTATTGCGGGTTCCATTTCTAATGCCAATGAATCCTCATCGAGTAGAGGAAGCCGATGCACGTTAAATCTGTCGAGTCTCGATATCCTCCCGTTGGTATTGTATGATAGTTAGGAGAGGGAGGTGCCAGCTGAGGTGTCTTGTCACTTAACCGAGGTTCAAAATTACGATGTACGTTGCTAACAGTTCTCATGTTGCCTTTTAATATGACGTTAACATAACTCTTGGTATGATATGATAGTTAGGAGAGGAGGTGTCTTGTCATTTAACCGAGGTTCAAAATTTACGAGGTCCGTTGCTAACAGTCCTCGTGTTGCCTTTTAATGTGACGTTAACATAACTCTTGGTATGATATGATAGAGTTAGGAGAGGAGGTGCCAGCTGAGGTGTCTTGTCATTTAACCGAGGTTCAAAATTACGATGTACGTTGCTAACAGTCCTAGTGTTGCTTTTTAATGCGACGTCAACATAACTCTCTCTCCACCTGTTGACTCTAAGATGAGATGAATGAGAATAATCTTTCCTGACTATTATGAGAGAAAATATAGAGCAATATAATGCGTCATATAATTAACTTTAAATATTAGCTTATGTAATTAAATATATGCTACGAAAAATTTTCACTTTTTAAGATTTATTATTCAAAAATTATACGATTGATGAAACATGTATTAGTATTCCTATTATAGTGTAAAACTTGTAAAAGAATGTAGAAGTTGACCCTTCATTTCATAACCATCATAATTTCGTAATTTTAATCTCAAATAGATATTTATAATACTCGTTTTTCGAGTATTTAATCGCTGGAATTGTTCGCATGTATGTTATGCAGTTTCATATTTTAATTCTAAAAATTCATCGAACTAACTGAAAATTTTTTTAATTCCTAAAATGAAATTACAAGCAATTTAAACTCAAAATGGTTAGTATGATCTTGAGACTACCGCTTTGATAAAAAAAAAATGTTATGAGTTTTTGCGGTTGAATAGTTTTTCATATGTATATATACATATGGTGAAAAGTACTGAATAAAATCTTTGAAAGGGAAAAAAATCTCTCTGGGGATTTGGATCGAGACTTTTATGTAAGCAAGAAAAGCGGAAATCAAACCACTAAATTATGCAATGAAACATAGAACCTAAACCACACAGGATGCAGAGGATTGCTTTTTTTAATGCATTTATAAAGTACTAAATTTCAAGAAAGTTACTCTTGTAATATTGTAATATATTTTCCAATATCTTCATAAATGATAGAATTATTATAAAATATAATAAAATTATAATATTATATGTGTTAATTATCAGTAATTAATATTTTTCGGCGTTTTGTGTTTGAAAAATTGGGTATCTGGAAGTTAGCTTGTGAACTTTGGTTACAGAAATATCTCTAATCACTGAACATTTAATTACACACTCGACGCTAAAGATACGATTCTAGTCAAGTAAGCAAGAATTTAAGTAAATATTTTGTTTCAAATCCTTTTCGATCGACTGTTTCGATCAATAATTTAAAGCTATTTATGATAAAGTCAAAGAAAATCTCTATGTAATATAGCTTCTCGTGCTATCAATAACTAACGACAGTTGCACGCGCGAAAAAAACTATCTTCATTTCAAGGATAGCATTCCATGAAGTAGTTGAATTTTTTTTATATATAAATGGTGGCTTTGTTTTTGTCCTTTCATACAGTTAGTAATTTTTTTTAATCTAAATTTTTGAATAAAACAATTGGAATGTGGGTCGTGAAAAAATATTAAAAAAAGCCTATTCTCTCATTCTGCATGTATATTATAAGAATTTCTAGAGTTCAAAATAGTAATTAATAATTTATTTTACTTTTCAATATATCTCTCAAACGAGTTTAAGATGACTGCTCTGTGAACTGAAATGAATTAGAAAATGATTAATTTTTCTCTGCTATATATTATTACTTATTGATATTTACTAACAGTAACTTATTTCAATAAGAAAAAGAGGAAGAAGTAATTCTGTATTTTTTCTCAATCTTCAAAAGTTCATACAAGACATTCCCTTTCATTAGATACCCCTATGTTACAAAAGCAAAATGTTTTCTTCGTGGACAAAAAAACAGAGAATATTCCTTCTGTTAAGTTTGTGTGTGTTTAATGTTAACAGTGAATCATCTTTAGTATTCATTGAATTGAAAATGAGTAAATATTAAACAAGGAAATCGGAGAAAAATTGAGTTATTAGAACAAAAATCTTTTATTTATTTTTTTTACTGTTTAAATTGCCAATTATTATCGTTCCCATCGCAACACGTCCAATTTAGAAGAAAAACTAAGTCTGTAATTAGGTTTAAGTTATAGGAACGAGTGTGTGGAAATTTTAAAAATTGAGGAAGAGAAAAATATATGACGCTATATTATTTCTCAGATAGGAAACAGAATTAATGGAATTTTTCCGTAGACAATCAAAATTTCACGTCATTTTATTCGGATATGTAAACTTACAAGAAAAGTGAAATAATGATAGGACGGTAATGCATTAATGAAGTATTGTTAGAAGCTAGCTTTTAAACTCCTCAGAAGTGTGAGCGTGTTAACGAAGTCTTAAAACATAGCTTGTGTGTGTGTAATTTTTAAGAATTCAAAATAAAATGTAATGATTTTGATTCACAAGCAAGAATGGCGTTTTAATCAATAACCACACAATTTTATACAATTCAAATCTGGCAGCTAAGTACATAACTAATTTTATAGTTTCCTGCCTCACTTGTTGAGGCTAGAACAGGGGGCGGCAACCTTTTAACTGTACGATTTAGGGTGCCACACAAGTGGAAATATTTGAAACAAATGGATTCCCTTAGCAATACATGCAGAGTTAAGGAACAGAAGTCAAAAATACGAATTTTGTTCTATTTTATATATTAATTATACATCATTTTTAAAGATATTTATTAATATAAATATAAGCACCATAAAATATAACTATTCCTGTAACATAAACAAAAAATTAAAATTGTGTATTATGTTTTTATGTATTATGTGTTTCTTTTATACATATTTATTAAAATAAGAAGTAAACAACATAAATAAAATTTAACTATTCCTTCAATAAAGTTTTTAAAAAATTTATACGAGCCTTGTGTCCCTGCAATATATTGCAATATCAGGAGTATAATTTGTGATTCTGGACACGATTCTGAACGTTCAGTTGTTAAACAATTTCTTTGCGGACTCAAAATATTTTTCATGATAAAAGATTTGTTCACATAAATATGTAGAACCAAGAAGGGAAAGTATAGTGAGTGTAGTTTTCTACAAACACTTTAATCTCTCCAGCTATAACGTCCAACTATCGAAAAAAAGCTGTCTGTTTATCGGTAGTTATCTTCCAGATTTTTTTGTAATCTTCTCATGTTTCTTTTCCATAACTCTGAAAATATTAGTTCAACAAGCTCCATTTCAAAATTATCAACTTCCATCGATCCATTCAAAAACTGTCAAATGTATAGAGTAGTGTAGAGCAGTGCTCCGCAACCTTTTTATCGCCACGGACCGGTCAACGTTTGTTAATTTTACCGCGGCCCGCTGATTGTTTATATTTTAGACTGTTTTGATTTAATAATTTTAATTTAATTGTATTTAATCGTGATTTCGGAATAAAATATAGCTACACCAAAAAATGAATATAAAGTGATTTAACAAGGAATATTAAGTGATTTTCATGAAAAGTAGCCCAAACCTAAGAAAAAATATACCACAGTGAATAAAAGAGAAATAATTTAATGTTTCATGTGCGGACCGGGGGTTGCGGAGCACTGGTGTAGAGTACCACTGAGAATTACACCGCGTGCCATAGGTTACCGATGCCTAGGATAGAATATCGGATAGAATGCAATGATACACTTCCTATTGGAAGGAAGAATTCTAATCGGGATGGACAAAAGAAAAAATAAGATTTAAAAATTCACAGAATGGAACGCAAAATTAAAATCTAGATGAAGAAATACTCTTCTAGATGTGGTTACCTAAAACTCGTCACACAACAAGCTCAGGAAATAAATTTTTTCTGATATTTATACATCATTCTGAAATGTTCTTTTCAGCATATTTATTTGCCATTGATTTAAAAAAAGATGTGTGGATTATCGCGCTTAATTTTTTTTCCATTTTAATCTAAAATAATCATTCAATTAATTTTTGAAAACATAAATAAGTGGCATCTAGAAGAGTTTTATGTTGTTATAAAATATGTTCACACACACACACACATCTAACTATTGTTAGAATAATTCAACTTAATTTATTCTAAAGGAAGAAATTAATGGATCGCGAAAATTTTTTATCTAATAGTATCATTGTAAACGTTTTAGGATTCGTGTGTTTTGGTTTATATCATTATCTCTCTCTCAATGGGGATCATATTATTTAAATTATTATATTATTTAATTTTTTTTTGAATTATTTCGCTATGTGTTGTTTTGAAAAAATCGAAGCAATAGTCTTTCGTAAATAAATCACTTTCCATAACACATCTATTTTTCCTATTTTTCAGTTAATTCCTAAAACACTTCAGAGAGTCAATTGATTAAAAATGATTGAAGTAATTTTTATTGCATTAAAAAAAGTTTTTTTAATACCGTAAATAAAATATGTAGTAAAAAATATTACATTTCTCTATTTTTGAAAATTTTTATTGCTTCTGATTTTCGAATGCTCTATTGAAACGAGTGCTCATTTACTCAAACGTAAGGTTAATGAGATCGAATGAGTGAAATCAGGTACTCTCATACAGTTGAGTGGTTTACTTATAAACAATACTCTGATTAATTTAGTGTGAGCGCAGTCAACAACAAGTAAGAGTCTTTGAATTTCCTTGTTTTGAATTATTCCGTCAATCTGGCTGATGAATGTCCAGGACAATTCTATTCTTATAACATTCGTAAACAGGTCTAATAATCTATATAAAATAGTTTTCAAATATTTTTTTTACAGATAGGCAGAATAATCCTCAGAAAAAATTTACAACGAACTTCTTTGTGATCGAAGGCAAATCAAAAATATATACACACAGCACTCTAGAAAATATCCTTTTTTTTTTCTTTGCTTACTTTTAATTGCTTGAAACCTCAAGCACAAAATGTCTTACTTTTTAGCAATTAATTGTAATATAGAAAAAACCTCATTTAATAATCCATTTAAGCCAGGGGTGGCCAATCCGCGGCACGAGTGCCACGGTGTGGCACAATGGAGTTGCATCAGTGGCAAATGGGGACTTAGAGAAAAATTTTGAAAATATAATAAATAGCAATTTCTTACTATTTTATTGAAGGGAGAGGGGGGGGGGCCTCTCAGACAAAAAACCTCAAAAATTGGATTAAAATATGTTTGTGAATAAATGTTTTCTGCTATGAACATAACAAAATGTCACTCAAAACCAGCTAATGTGCTCCTATAATAACCTAATTTTGTTAGCATCTGTAAGATCTAATCCTACTATAGATGACTTGGTAAAAAAAGTACTCATTCAAAAACACCATTAAGTAGATATTGAGCGTTTAATAATTATTTTGAATTAAATAATTCAAGTTACTCGTCTTTATTTTATACCTAACTTAATTGACTGAACTTGTAAAAAGTTAATTAACAATAAAACCTAAGTTTGTACTTTCCTCTAATTTATTATATTATTTTTAAATTTCGACTTCATAGACTTGCATTAAAAAACGGGAAAATTTCCGTGAAAATCCCATAATAAGATTATAAGTAACATTTTTTCACTTTTGCATGTTTGTTTGTTGGAAAAGTTGAAGAGAGAGGCATGCATAATTATTTTTTTATCAAACAGTGGCACTCTTCCCAAAAAGATTGGCCACCCCTGATTTAAGGGATAAAAATAAGTAACAAAATTTAGTTAAATACATGTTTATTTCACCACAGATCTGTTTCCGATATATTCTTGATCAGAGACTTTATTACTGCAATGAAAAACAAAAAAAAAATTTCAAACTTTAGGATACTGCTTAACTAAATCTTATCATAATATAAATTCATAATGTTAATGGGAATTTTTTAATATGATAAATAATAACTAAATGACCGATCTACATTTTTAGTGACACGTTTTAACTTTTTAAATTACTTTCTCAAAGAAAGGTTATTAAATCATTCCATATATATTGTTTTAATCAATTCCTTAATTCGTAGATAATCAATGTTTCCGTGATTTCAAATTTGATGCAAAAAAAAAATGCTTTAAATATAATTCATAATAATGCAAAAATATAAACAAAACTATATTAAATTTGTCTAAAACTTTTTTAAATTTTTAATAAGCAAAATAAAACAATTTTAGCTTATGTTTCCTTCAAATCATCTATTTCTCTATTTTTGAAAATTTACTTTTTACATTTATTTTCTGGAGACAGTGAATTAAATTTCTAACACTTTTCTTTTGCGTCCCAAAAACTCAAAATTACAAGACATATTAATCGAAGTATTCCTCAAAAACGGTTAAATAATTTCTATATTCCTTTTTTCAGAAGTAGTTATTAGTTTCAATATATTAATAAATAGTGGTTAGCCATTAACTAGGAACAAATCTACGTTTGAAATGGCTGGGAGTGTAAAATGGAATTTTAAATAAAAAAAAACATTATTATTTTTCCCCCTTAAATGGAAGTTCACGTCACTGATTTCAAACTAAACAAAATTTGCAAAAAAAGAAAAAAAAAAAAATCCCAGATGCAAACAGGCAATTAGATCAGGAACCCTGGGAAATAGCCACTCTAGTTGTCACTTGAATAAAGATGAAAATGACCCTCTAAGATTTATGTGGGAAATGAATCTTAAAAGTTCCGAATCTTTGACGACACCCCATCCAAATCACACATAGACCACCTCCATCGAAAAGATCCATCAAAATCAGTCATGAAGTAGGCACTCTCCAAGAAATAATTTGTCGATTTCAATCCCTCCCGAGTAGGAGGTTGGTCAGCTTTTTTGCTCGGAGTTGAAGGTCCTTGTGGGGTCAGCCCTTGTAAAATGCTTTGACGCGACATCTTCCGCAGAAGGCAGGAAGGAAAGCAAGAAACGAAATCCAGTAGAAGGTGATGAAGCAAAACGATGCGGAAAACTTGCCGCTTGCTTTCTCGGTCCACCCCTCTCGACTGTAGCCCTGGGTGCAGGAAAGATTGACCTGGCCAGCGAAGGGTTACGATCGTTGACCTTTCGGTCGTTCCTTTAGAAATAAACATCCAAATAAATAAATATAAAAGACTCCCTCACCTGCCTCCTTTATATATTCCCAACCAACATTCGGAGCGGTGTCTGTGAAAGATAGCGTTCTTCAACCGCATCATACACCATAGGGTGCTTTAGTTATGGTAATAGCATAATCATATTTTGTTCAAGTGGACGATCCACGTTCTGTTTATTTGAATCACAGCAAATTTTTTGATGAGTTTTTTCTCAGTTATACTTACATTGTTTTTTCCTCCAGAAATTTGCTTTTTTTTTCTATTACTATGGGTATTTGATTTTTTTTTTTTTTTTTTTGCTTTACAGTATATTAAACAAATTCAATATTTCTTAGTTTTGCTTCAAAAGTAAAATTTAACATTATTTGTTAAATAATGAATGTAATTTATTACAATCGGACGTATGTGTAACTTATAAGAGTAAAAACTTGGATGATTCAACATCCTTTTCCTAAAAAATAAATTTTGTTTATATTGTAAATTAAATGCCTTACAAATGAAATACTCAACATTCTTAGCACAGCGGCTGTTAGCTTACATTACTATTTGCCACTGATGAGTAAAGCTGCACAAATTGTGCGGCTTTAAAAACATTTCTGCAAAATTCGTAATTATATTCGTAAAAAGTTTATGAAACAAAATTATTGACTTCTGCCTAAGAAATCATATAAATATAGTATATACACCTAGTTTCTTAAATTATTCATTTATAACCCAACGCAAATAAAAATTACTAACTTAAAACATTTGTTTAATTTTTAATATAAAAAATGTGTAAGACATAAAATTTGCTCATTACTTTTCTTTTATTTCTTCATAAGAAAGTAATTACTTTCATATAAACTCTTCAACACTAGTTCAATGCATAGATAGATTTAGAAAAATGAAATGCGATTTCTTTTTCTTCCTCTCAAAGACAAAAAATTTTTTGTATTAATTCTAAATAAGATTGTGAGAAATTTTATCTTTGAAATATATATTTATGTTCAAAAAACTAGTGTGTTGGGGTCTTGTATCTAGAAATAGTATTGGAAAGATGAGCCATGTTTTTTGTAACTAAAACTAAATGAGTTTTGTTTATTACATTTTTATCAAACACACAAGTTAACAAGTGCATCAACTTTCTTATCTCTCTTACTCTTTTTCTTTAAAAAAAATTCATCAATATATCTCTAATAGTTTGAAATGTTGTTACTAAAATATTCATGAAGTGTGATTTAAAAATAGCCTGAAATATTTGCTCCTTTTTTTTTTTACGAATAATAAAAATTTCCTGTATTAATATAAAAACAATAATTTTTAAAATTATTTAAAAACATTGTCAAGGCTTCTTAAAAACTTCAAAAAAATATTGTGAATAGGCAATTTTAAAATAAATAATTTTAACAATTAGAGAAAATAAATTTGTTTCAAACTACTTTCCTTTAAATTCCTATATGACAAGATTTTCTGCTGATTTAAGATTGAAAAATGCATACTTCTGACTTTTTCATGATTTGTTTCATGATGATCCATGAATTTTTTTCAATGCATACCCCGAGTTACCCGGATACCGAGAAAAAAATTCTTTGATTCCGGTATATCCTACAGTAAAAAAATGTCATTTGTTTTTCATAATATTTCAAATATTTTCTTCTAAATATTTCTATATAAGTCTTTGATAAAGTAATTTTATCGCAGAGTAAAAAGTTTTTCACATTTTCATTTTTATACAACCCCCTTCGCAGTGATTCAGTGTAGACAGTAAATAGTAGCACATCCCCCTCTCTAGTTGGACAATTTGATCCTCCTGTTGCCATCTGAGGCGTGAATTCTACTTCAATGTCAAGAAATTTGTAGCGATACCTTCCTTCAAACTCAAATATTTGACATCTGAAATAAATTAAACAAGTGACAAAATATTTTCGAAACAAAGAAAATATTCTACATGCGTGTAGAACATTAGCTTTATGTGTTATACATTATTTTACACTATACATGGGAATATGAGGAGGTATTCCTTCTTTATAAATCATATTTTCAAGGGTGGATGACCTCTATAATGAATTCGAAGGAATTAAGATTAAAAAATGTGTATCCTTATATGCTTTTAAAATATAATTCCTTACCACCAATAGACATTTTGAAATAATTTGATATCATAGATAAACATCACAATTACTAAATTACCTTAAATATAATTATTTTTTCTTTTTTTATATAAAAGTCTTGATTTAGTTAAGTTATTTTACAAAATAATTCACAAAGATATAGTTTTGTAGTGAAGAATGCTTGTATGTCTATGAACCAGAAACTATTATCTTTTATTTTAAAAAAAATGTGTGTTTTAAAAATATATATTACTTTTAATTGTCTTTAAAAATAAAAATTTCACTTTTTATCGAAGATACAAATTTGTTAGTAGATAAAAAATTCAAGAATCTTTTTTTTATATAATTGCGTTAAAATAACGTATGCAGAAAATGCTCAATGCTGATAAATGAGAAGATTAGGACTAAGGCAAGTTTAATGGACAGATTTTGTAATAGGATAAATTTATTGCAATTTTTTGTTTCACATGGCTTTTAATACTTATATTTTAACTATAGCAAAACAATATTTAAAAAATGTTCATCAAGGAGTTTTAAGGTTAAAAATTTCACAAATTTTCAGTTTGTTCATTATTCTTACTCCTTAATATTTAATCATGAGACAATTTATAAATGTTAATATCATGAGTATCATGACCAGAATATTGTAATTCCTTTATAAAAACTTCTGGTCAGTGTGTGTGTGTGTGTGTGTGTGTGTTAAGTTTTCATAAAAAAAAAATCCGAAAATATATCACGTGTACCTTTTTTTACAGTTGGGTTGTGAAAAAATGTAACATAATTTTCTTCAAGTATAACAGTTAATATTTTTAAAAAACTTAAGGTATCCGACTACGTTCGGAACCGTTATTTTGCAAAAGCGTATAAATGGATAATATTTATGATATTTAGAGTCACTTAGATTAGAAAATGTGTATAAAATTGTTTTAAGAATAGTATTACAATAAAAAATTATTTAAGTACACTATTTTGACAAAAAATGAACATAGAGAGACCCATTTTCAAAATATTCTCTTTTTGTGAAAAATGCTTCTATTATTAATAATATTTTGCCTCTGACCTCTGTACAGAGGCTCAACTAGAATTTTTGAAATATAAAACTTAGAAGTGAGTTTATCCATGTTTTACGACAACAGAGGGGAGAAATTTTAAGAAAAAAACGCCGATAATTATTTCAATGGGTTGTAACTCTGAAAATAATGTGAATTTTTCAAAAATCGTTGTTGAGCCTCTGTAAAGAGGTCTGAGCTATATACAGGCAAAATATTATTATAATAGAAAACATTTTTCATAAAAGGAGAACATTTTGAAAAAAAAAAGGTTATTCTCTGTTAATTTTTTGCCGAAACATTGTATTTAAATAATTTTTTTTTGTCAGAATGTCCTTAAAACAATTTTATACATGTATTCTAATCTAAGTGACACTAAATATCATAAAAATTATCCATTTATGTGCTTTTTTAAAATCACGGTTCCGAACGTAGTCGGATACCTTAACATTGTATAAATATTTATTGCAATTTGTTGTCTCTATTCGTAAGTTTTAATTACTATATCTCCAAAACATCAACATAAACAGAAAAAATTTCGGTTTTACAATTAATTTTTAGCGTCCTTTTAATAAGATGACTGTAAGGAAAATTAAGTATTAATGATGGAAGGTGCTTTTTTTTATTCTTGTCTTTAAGCCAATCGTTGAGTGTTTAGTGTTATCTATATCTATATTGAGCATTTAAAACTATTTTTTTGGATCCGTTCTTTAGCTTCGAGTTTTTATTTGCTATTAATACAGGACTAGAGCACAACACAAATAATTTTTTTATTTGGATTTTTTTTTTTTTTTTTTTGTTTTGTTTTAACAGGAAGAAAAAAAAAAAAAAAGTTAAATAATGCATTAATAGCACTTCCGACTTTATATTTAATTCAAGTATAAAACATAGTACACATAACACAATATTTTGAAACAACATAGTACCCATTATATTACTTTAATGTTCACCGTATGTAAATATTTCCTACGTGAAAAAGTATCAACACCATTTTAAAAGTAATTGAAGGGCTTTTAATAAATGCCAAATAAAATATAATATTTTATGCGATTTGTTTAATTATATTTTCTCTGAAGACGTAGCTCAAAATTAGGCACCATTCTTCCTTTAAAGGCTTAGTAGTATTCCACATGTAACAGTTCTTGATATTCCATAACGCGTTCTTAAATAAAATCGAGATTCAAACAGTCCTAAGTCTATTATTAATTTACCGCATATCCTTATATATTTTCAATACACATTAAGTTCATACTAATTAGCACTTTCTTTTTCTCACGTAAAATTATTTCATTTCTTTAAGGGATCTTCAAATTGAAGAAACTGACCTGTGGAAATATAAACTCGAACAAATATAGCCACATGCACACTCTTAATATAAAGTATTTTACTATATAAGAATAGAATAAATATGCATATTAAAATATGTTTCTTAAAATAAATTCGTCGTCAGCAAAAAAATTAACCAAAATTTCGTTATTTTACTAATAAGTTCGATACACATGCAAAATTAGTTCTTAATGACATTTAGTAAATCATTAATGTTATATATTTTCTTTTCATTCAGACAAAATAAGCAAATAAGAACAAATACTTGTCAATAAAGATATAGATTATTTTTGTAACACCTTTCTTTTTTTCAACTATTTTCCCCATAAGAATTAGTTGCAACAAATATAGATAATTGTTTCGTTTAAGAGAAAAACATTTCAGTTCCATTATAAAACACCTTTCAGTAGACAATCTCTTCTAAAAAACGAAATGAATATTGCAGGGATATTCGAAAAAAAGTTCTACAAAAGTAGAGAGGGGAAAAAATAAAATTCCGATGTAAAAATAGAACGAAATCCGTTAAAAATCTCTTTGCATGGAGATCCCATGAAATGCTAAGTGGATCTAATTGCTGCTGCCGAAGAACGTTATGGTTCCTTGGCAAGCAAACAGCTAACCAGTGTAAAAACCTGGACGCTTTTGTACGACTAGGACCTCGGCATTCACAGGCAAGAGATTTGTCACTCAAAAAGTAAAGTACACTTGGAGACAACCCCTTCCCCTGCGCTTCACAGAACTTAGTGGCTGGACTGGACATGGTCCGATTGAAGTAAGGTCTATCCGACCATGACCATTCTTTTCTTGTAGATTGCAAATTGAGAGGGAAAAACACCTTGTTCGGTCGAATTTTTGATGAAGTGGTCTATTGTGCAATGTTTCGCCTTTTGTCGAGAACCGAGTCATGTGTGTAAATTTTTTTTATTTATTTTATTCTAAGGAGTCTTCCTCTGCGTTCCCGATTTCCGGAGTTCTCCACTGAAGAATTATTCATCATCACCAACTTCAAGTAAATGGAATCATATAGTGAAGTGGTGGCTGCTATAGATGCAGGAATAACGTAAACACGAGAAAAACAAACAATATTGTTTTAAAACCCTCCGATGTACATATGGAACGCTGGCCTACTTACGAGGGAAAAGTAATCCACGTTTCTTAATTTAGGCGTTCGATTTTGACGATTACCTGACTCGAGTTCGTACTTTCTTTTTGAAGAGTTTACCTATGTGAACAGCTCATTAAACATCCATTACAAACAATTCGTTTCGTTGCACTTTTGGTTTGGAAGAAAGTGCATAACATTGGTGGGAAAGATCTCGACAGAGACAGATATCATTACAAACAATAGATTAATCATTTACTTTTAAATGTGAACACAGGCGTCAAATAGTGTTATGCAATGAGTCTAATTTTAGTATTGAGGAATATCTTATTTTACAACCTTGAATGGTTATGATTTTCCTTGTTGGACATCGAAGAAATGAGCAATTTTTAAGTTTTAAATTAAGTGAAATAGAAAGAAAAATATACCTAATTTCGAAATTACCGCTCGGTGTTATGTTAACTCACATAATGAATCATTTGAATTATCTAAAGTAAAAACACTTGAAATTTTAAAATACGAATCAACTAATTTAGACAGAATGAAATCATTGTTTAACAAGATTCTTTGCAATTCTCGTTTCGAAGAAAATAACATTTTTATTAGTTTTTTTGTTGTATGTAAAAATATTCTTAATCTTTTGTTTTCAGTTTATCATATTATATAGATATTTAGGTGTACATATATTTTATATTTCTATTTGTCTTTTACGAAAGAAAAAGGGTGTGTTTTTACTCCTTTTTTCCCTTTTTAATGTAAATTTATAATAGCTTCTTATTTTACATGATTCCTCACGAAAAAAAAAAACCTTCAAATAAATTTTCTCTATCATGTTCTTTTTTAAATATCACCTTAATTGCTTCTAATGTATCAAAAATTAAAAATTAAATCAGTTATATATTTTAAGCTACTGTCAAAACTGAAAACCTTCACAGGCTTGTTTCATTATTTATTAGTGTACATCTTAAGAAAAAAAGAGGGGAAAAATTTCTACTGATATATTCATTGGTCTATGTAAGTATCAAAATAATTTATTTGAGAATTTTGAAGAGTGGAATTTCCTTTCCGGCTTTGTCCACGTCGATCTACAACCGCGTGTTTAACGTTGTTCCTGAGCAGTAGTATTCAAATTTTAGGCAGTGCGACCCTACGCGGAACATTCACTTTTTAAAAACTAATATTTTTCCTCAAAATAGTTGCCAATGATTTTTTGTTTTTTGTATTCAATTAAATTTATTTATTTTTTTCATCCACCGTGCCACCCCAATTGGGGTCACGATTCTAGATTGAGTAGGGGAGACCAGGGCAAAATGACGAATGTCTTAATTTTTCCGTTTTCCAGACCACTACTTGCTCTCCTATTGGACGGTTGTTAGTAAAGAAATGCTGAAATGTCATTTTTCTGTTAGTTAAGAAGCTTTGATTGCTTATCACATTCTAACTTTTATGCATGTATAAATAAGCTCTACTACAGATACAGGTAAGATATATCGTATCTTTTTAATATTTATGTGTAACTTAGTTTAAATACTACCTATTACCATGAGTAAATGTCAATTAATTGCCTTCCTTCATGGCAATGAAAACGAATATTTTTAAACAGACAGTTCGGGGCAAGATAATGAGCTCGTCGTTTATTAAACTAACTATGTTGTCTATTCTATTAAATCTTGTAAACGCTTATTTGTCTGTGTGTTTGTCCACGCGACCTTTCGCTTCTATCTCCTCTGGGGCTAAGGGGCGCATCGGATCGCGGGAGGTGTCGTTCGAAAGGGAGCGACCAGAGGAAGACATTTTTGCCATCCGCTAAGACGAGTTTCTAAAATTGTTTCATCAGAGAGGAAGGAATGTAACAATAATTTGTTGCATTAGCGCTACTGGCTTTCACCTGCCGTTTTTTCTGATTTTTGTACGAAAACGATTACCTTATATAAGGGGAAAAAATGTTAAGAAAAATTACAAAAAAGTATGGAATGAATTTTTAGACAGTGCCTACAAAAAGAAATTAATTTTTGTCCTGTTTGACAATTTTTTTTTTCCAAATCGGATAAAAATTATACTTTAGCTTCTAAAACTTTATTTTATTTAATCAAATTGTACGCAGTGGTATAAAATGTAATATTAAATTATTTTTAATTTATAGAAATGCAGAAAATTCTCAAGAGTAATATCTGGTGTTATTCTTTAAAAAATATGCTTTGAGAAGGTATTTTCTTTCAATGAGATCTCCTTTTCCTATTCGAATTTTTCAAATTTGAAATGATGCTGCTGAAAGCGTGTCAAACAGGCTGTATAAAAAAAATTTCATTTCTATTTCATTAAAATTTTAATATTTATTTTCATTTATAATTTTTTTGCACTGCATTTCTTTATGATAAAAACATTTACATTGTTTCAATATCTTTTTTTTTTTCATTCAGGATTTTCCATCCAAATGATTTTATTAATAATTCATGCAATTCATTTCAAACTAATGAAATCTCCTTCCACGAAAGTAAATGACTCTTAGTAAAAGGGAAGCCCGTTTCTTTTATTTTGCTTCCTTATTAATGTTTTCCATTAGAAATGTGATTTCTCTTCCGCTTCCAAGACATTTTCGTTTAGTAAAATGGGTCTGTTTTGTTGTCAATTTTGTGTCCCGTTAGAGGCATCGCTTTAGGCACTCGTGTGCTCTCATTCTTGATATTATTGTTGTTACTTTCAAGTCAAAGGTGTTTTCATTCTTTTTTATGTCATTCGACGAAGAAATGGTCACTGAAATCCTTACACATATTGCCCTTTATCCCATTCCTAATTCAGGTATGGAATTTACAATGGTTTTTTACGAATTCAAAAAGAAAAAAAGAGCTAATTAAATTAACGGGTTTCCACCTGTTGAAGTGAGTGTGTTTCCAGAATGAAAAGGATGGGGAAGACGTAGAGAAAAACAACGGGAAGCTTAGTGTTGTTTTTCGAGCCGTTCTAAAAGGCGTTGGCGGATTTATTTTTGTTGTCTTGGAAAATTATGTGATGTTTAGGTTTTATTTTAAAAAAGCGAAATTCCGTTGATAAATAACGAACAATAAAAAAGGTTTAGGAATTGCTTAGAATTAGTTATAAAGATCTTCAAGATCTTTTTTGTTGCTGATGCTGTTATTAAATAATAATTAAAAAATCCCACTATATTTTAATTGACTTGAGTTGTGCATTTCCCGTTTAAAATTAAAAAAGGATAAAATTTTTATAAGCATAGGTGTAAACTCTATACAAAATTAAATTTCTTTAATAATTCAAAATTTTTATGGATAAGTTTATTTTCTTTAAAGTTTTTAATCAAATAACAGAGAGACTAATTTTCGAATTATAATTTAATTTCAGTGAGCTCAAAACGAATAATTGCCTTAGGATAAATCATAACTGTAGATGTTTTAAAGATATCGTTTACTTTTTGGCGGTGTTAAAGCTTAGCATTGTTAGTGACGTTCCAAAGTCCATTTGGGGGGCAAGGTGCTAGAATATATAATGCTTCAATCAAATAATATAAAGATTTGAAAAGAAAAAATGCCACTTTTTTCTAATATTTTTTTATAAAAATGGCTCATATATGTTTTGAATAACGGATTTTTTGATTACTATTTTATGTCTTAAAAAGCTCTACTATATATTCTTAACATTTATGTATTTTCCATGGAAAAGAAAAAAATATTGTAAAACATGTTTCAAAACTTTTTTTAAAAAAAACAATTTTTGAACAATGCGTTACTGAAGTTTTCTAAAAAAAGAAGAATTAAACCAAGGCAACAAAAATGGGTAAGTTTAAAATATTTTGACTTTAAACACAGTCGAAATATTTTTAACTGTTATTACGTTTACCAAATGAGAGCTAAAAATTCTACATCGTTAAGAAAGATTATATTGTTGTTGAGTGGCTCATTAATTTATTTATTTATTCAATGAGAATGCTTGTTGTTTAATAAAGAAATGGGTACGCATAGATATTTAAAAAAAAATACAGAAAAGAGAGAGAGAGAGACCCTAAATATTAAAGAAATAAGCAATTAGGAAAAGGCAACATTTTAGAAAATGATACTCATAGATAATTATATGATATGATACTATATGATAGAAAAGGGTATTTTTTTCCTCATAGAACCTGTTATGGGGGACAAAAGGATAATGAATTCAATTTCGATAAAAAAAAATTGACGCGAATATCATATCAAACAATCCAAATGAATTGGTTAAATAATAATTGTTACGTATGTAGAAAACATGCCTTAAATTTTATAGGGGAAAACTGAATGCTTACTGTTGTTTTCGAAGTTTGTGAAGAGATTTATTGTAAAAAAAATAATAATAATAATACTCAGTTTTTTTTTAAATACCAAAGCTCTCTGATTAAAATTTCCATAACTATTCCTTTATCATGCTAAAAAAAATAATATAAAGTGCCTTTCAATTATTTTGTATTTTTCATTGATGTATTCTCATAGAGGTAAGATAATTAGGTTTTTTTTCTCTTAATAAACTATGAAAAATAAGTTTTTCAAATTAGAGTTATTTAATTTGTAAATACTTTGGCCTATTTACTTCTACCCAACCTAAAGAACCACAGTATATCTTAAGACTATGAGTCATGCAAGATGAGTACAGCTTCATTTTGAACAATCTAAATTACAACAACGGGAGGATTAAGTCTTTCTTAGACTTAATGCTTTTTATCCACAAGTGAAATTTTATCCACAAAATAATTTTTCTCATAATAGGGACTGAAACACATGGCCTATTTGGTGTGCTTTTAAACCGTAATTTTACCAACCTTTAAACTGAGCATAAAAATGCTTTTACAAAAAGAAATTAAAAAAAAAAGTATCAAAATATTTTTTTCCCCAAGTCTCACTTTGAACCTCTTGAAATTTGAAACACTTGTTTCACTCTTTCAATTTTGAAAGAGATTTTCTAAATAGTTGTTAATGTTTTCAACGTTCCTTTCCTAACGTACCAGCTGCAAAAGGCATACAACATTTACTTAAGCCGTGAGCAGCTAATAAAACGCGAATAAAATATCTTTTTAGTTGTATTTAGACGAATTCCGCGTACCCGCGCGTTTTAGTAACATTTGAATCAGCTACATAATAATAACGCGTACTTCATTTATTTAGCTTAAGCAGATTTATTTATGCAATATTCGTGCATGCATCGCAGTTGGGATTTGTCATATTTGTGAATTTGCCATTCCATATTTTCTTTCTTTTGATATTCTTATGTAGGGCGCATCATTAATTTTACGAGAAGTAAATTCTGTGTTATAAATTTTAAAAAAAATTGTTTTGCTATTATTTTAAAGTTAAATATGTTCGAAACTTTTAAAATTTCTAATCTGTATTAAATAACAAAGTTTACTTTTTCACTGTCGAGGCCACGGTAGCCTAGTGGTCAAGGTAACGAACTCGTGGTCGGCGTGTCATGAGCTCGAGCCTAATTCCGCTGAAAACCCGCCGTGTAGGGAAGCAATGCACGTTAAATCTGTCGGGAGCTCAAACATCCTCCCGTTGGTGAGGTAGTTAGAAGAGGGGGGTGTCAGCTCAGAGGTATCGTTCTCGTCACTTGACCATGGTTCAAAATTACGAAGTCCGTCTCCAAAAGCTCTCTACTAGCTGAACAGTGCGACTTTAATATTCATTCACTTTACACTGTCGAACTTTCCAAGCGTATTTTTATAGCTTAGTAAATTTATTTTCATCGTTTTTATTTTCTTTGGTTGTATCTAAAAGGTTTATATCGAATCGGCTCATATCAATACTACCTGTGAAGGTATTTTTGTTGAACAATATGTGTGTGATGCAAACTTTTTAGATCTTCTCCTCATCTGAACTATTTATAGGATTTCAGAATTTCTTTCAAAGCGAATACAAAGAAAAAAATTTTCCGTTTGAGAAGTTTCGTGTTCATTATTCAGTTTTTTCAAAAACATTAGTGTAGCAACATGCATGGTACTCGGATACCTTACAAATTTCTAAATTAAAAAAATTTTTAGTTTGACGCAGACAGTGTTATTCAAAGGCTAATTTTTACATGGAATATAAATATTTTTAATCCATATAAATTTTACATAGCAATAGCACAATTCTTATAATTTTTAACACTGGATAATTGTACTTAGTCATATTTTAATCGAACTGTACGTGGGTTCCTTTCTTTAACATACTAAATAAGGTATGACTAATTTGAAATATGTTATGTACTTAATTATTATATTTACATTTTGGATTAACAACAATACTGGTATTCATTTCACAAAGTCGAAGACTTTTTTCGTTTTATTTGAACAAATATTTATATTCTTAATAATTTTAATGCATTTACCGAGTACATATGCACAAACGAAAATTCTTGAATACATAAAATGGTTTTGGAGGAAGTGAATAAATTATTTCTTTCTCTCTCCTCACTTATTACTTTTCCGTTTATCAAATCACAGAAACAAGAAATTGACCTGCAATTGCGTGACTCGTAAACCAGCACCTGGCGAAGTAATAAACTACAGCAGCTAATTCAACACTTTCATTACAGTTTGATTCGTTTTCGAGACCGATTATGGAAAGAAGAGTGAACGCCCGCTTACTAATGCTTTCACTTTTAAAAAACCGGGGAAAGTATTTCGTATCAAAATCACTCTCTATTCAATAAAATATATGTATACGATTGAGAACTCACAATTGTTTAAAATTTGGATAATATCATTTATTAATTTCGATTTTTATTAGAGTTGTATTAGAACGTAAATTTCCAAAGTAGACGATATCGCTTGGTGTATGGCGGGGTCTATCTTGGTGTATGGCGCCTCTGTTTCTCCCAATTGTCTTTAATGGACGCGACGCCAAAAGAGTGAAACTTCAGACTATTAATCCATGACTTTGTCATCTGATTACAGTGCTTTTTTATGTAGTTTATTTCATTTAGATTTATTTCAAAAATGCGCATAGAATACTATGAAATTTAATGTTGCGAAATATGCCCCACTGAGCTCATAAAAAGTGTTCAAATTTATTTCCAAAATCATCCTAATTTTACTTGAAACAAATTGCCGCACATTTAAAGTCAAAAAAAATTTCTACAGATCAACTATTTTGAACTTTCTTAAAAGAAACAAACAGTTGCACAGAATCCGTTTCCTCAAGATTCTCTTCCGAGTATTCATATAATAATGAAAGGGGTCATTTTATTTTGCGTGAGTTTATCATTCACTGAATGCGCTAGTTCTTGCAACCCCTAATTATTATTCATTTGCATTGTTATGAAGAAATAAATTTGACTGAAAATTTGTTTTTATCTTATTTATCAATGATTAGTGACAATAAATCTCCTCCAGACCAGTCATTCAAAGTTCATTAAAACCTTTTTGCAAGAGCAAAGATGTGTTTTCACATGTTCATGAAAGAGTTCAGAGATGAAGTATAATTTCACTTCAACTAGGAATTCACCGAACTATAATTTGTTAGATTTTGCTTTTTTTCATTTGACATTTTTATAATATTATAAAAAAATAATTTACGGATAGATATATTTAACGAAGGAATATAACGGAAAAAGTTCTCGAGGGTATTTATGGATATTAAATTTTCTATTACTTCACCCTTCTAAAAAATATTTTTTTGGAAGAGAAATTTTAGTAATGTTTCTATTCAATTACTTAAGCTTAGGAGTCGCGGTTTTCTTTCTGGTAATTATGTATTAAGACGAATTTTTAAATCTCAATTAGGCTTATATACTATAATTGGTTAACATAAAGTTTTGATGTCAAATAAGGATTAAGCAATCGTTTCACCTCTGATATACTAATATTTTTTTTATTTTATCTTGATAATAATAATAGAAGTAAATTATTGATATTTCTGCAAGAGTTTTTATAATGATGATGATGATAAGTGTCAAACTGCGAAAAAAAGCATATTTTAAACTTATCATTAAAAGATAAGAACAATTTTTCTTTGAAACTCGTTTTTTAACGTACGATTTTCATGATTATTAAAATGTTGTATATGATAAATTTAATTAGAAATATATCTATATTCAATCACACACAGATATCGCGCTCATCTAGATAGTGGGAATTTTTTTTTCTATTTCAGAGACATATCTTTTACAAAGCAAAGAAATTTCAGAGTATTAACGTATATAGAAAAAGGTGAAACCATTGGAAGAGTATTACACAGATATTTGGATAAAAAGGGATAAGAAAACATTCTACACTTAAACAAAAAGAGCGGGAATTTTTCCATGATAAAATTTTTTAATGAACTTTTTTCTCATTGCACCCCAATTGCTCATATGTTCTCATTTGCATTTTACACTTCAAATTAAGCAGCAAAATTAAGACTCCGAAAAGTTCATGAAATAGCCAAATAATTGTGTACAAACTATTTTAAAGTTCGTGCATTCAACAAAAGGATTAAAATTTTAGAAGTTAAAAACTATTTTACAACATAAAAATGGAAAAGAACCGTACATTGGGAATTTTTTTTCTATGCTTGTAAATAAAAAAGTGGCCAAGAACAACATAAAAATTATCACGTTTCACAATATAAGAAATTAGTTGACATGTTAATATTTAATTGAAATCTGTTATTTAGAAAAAGATGTAAATAGATTTTTAAATATTTTTAATTTTAATACTTGTTCGAATTCCTCATCACAACAAACATTTAAGTGGCTTCAATTTCAAAAGAACCACCAGACCATGGCTATCCCAAAGTGCATTTTTCTTTCCTTCTTAAATTTCACTTCTTTTGACTTTTTTAATTTCCTTCCATTCAACTCTTTTTCAGAAAAAAAAGAAGAAAAACACCATTGCTTTTGTTATTTTTTTTTTTTTTCAATTCATTTTAACATGGAAAATTTCGTTAAAAAACGGGTGGTCATGTTATATACAGTTACCAAGACCCTATGGAGGAATAAAATAGGAACTGTGAATTTGGGATTCGATTCTTCCAAATTCCAATATATTGGTTAATTGGTTAGTTTGAAATAACAGCTATACGAGGGTTATTAGTGACGAACTACATAATTTTCAATTAAGACTCACTGACATGGAAAATATATGAGCTGATATCTTAGTCTCCTAGTTGCCACGCTGAGAGATTTGTAGGAAGATTGAAGCATTCAGTTGAATCATCATCTTGAAAATATTTCCTTCGGACAGATTTTCATGCCTCTCTTTTATTGCCTGTCTTTTTTCAATTTTTCCTTTATACTTTTAAATCTACAAATAAGTTGATCTTTTAGTACCATAAATAAATGTTTCGTCAACACAGACCGAAATGTTCAATCTGAGTATTGTCAACCATTTACGCTTGGATTCCATCATAATGTATTTACAATTAATTCTTAATAATCCACCAAAAATATTAAGCACATACCGCAAGCACAGCTATGCCTATAAAATTATGAATAATTTGAATTATTAACTTTTCCGTTAAGGTGATCTTTGTCTAAATTTGGAAAATAAGACTAAAATCTGGAACCTGTGTTTTCAAATGGACTATTATTTGGATACTAAAATAAATTCGTCAAGTTATATATATAAATATGCTAAAATTTGCCATAAATGTAAAAAATCAAAACAATAAATAGAAATGTAATAAGACAGTATAAGTCAAAAATAAGATAGCTTTTGTAGTACAATAGTAAAAACTCTGCCTTAGATACTAAGATTATGGGTCAAACATAGTTTTCAGACCAGCCAACCTTTTCCCCCTATATTTGACTATACTACTGGACTAATATTATATATACATTATTTTCCCCTTTATAATACTTATTTCTGTGTCGTTTACATTTAACAAACAGTTTTCAATGGTTGGTACTTTCATACTCTTTTCAGTTACCTCCAGTTATGTACAAGCACCTTCAACTGATTTCTTGAACTTCTAAGAACTTATTTTTTGGGTTTATTGCTCCAATTAAAAAACAATGGTTTCAATCTGCCATTTTAAATAACGAATCTTTCATTTACTGAAGTAGCTGGCGTTAAATGTACAATACAAAACATTTATAGTGTTATTTCTTTGCGGGAAATCCTTGAAAAACTGAATAAACGTTCCAGGACCACGTGTATACAACGGTAAAAACGTATGTATCTACAAAGCTAATAAAGTGTGTCAAAAACCTTTAAAGTAATAGGGGGAAATTTCAACTTGAAAATTATTGATTATTTTTAGAGGATTGGCAAATATTATGTCTGTGTTGTGAACAAGAAAAAACGTGAATAGAAATAGTTTCTGTTTGAGATAGATATTATACAGTTTTGAGTTATTTTATTCAGTAAATTAATGTACTTTGTAGTCATAACTTAGCCCTAAATATTTTTATTTATAAATTCGAAATATAGTGAAACTAATAATTGCTTAATGGTTTATGTGAAATGATTTATTCAATTATTCCCCCCTCCTCTTAGAAAATTACAAAATCTTCAGAGAGAAAGAAATTTTATCTAATTATCTACTTTTCTTCTCTAGTAGAAAATATATATAATTGCAAAATTAGTTTTTGGTTAGGTAACCTTAATCATCGACTATTGTGGCAGCCATTTTTATTCTCAATAATTCGAACAATATCCGAGTAAAATTTGAAGATATTTTCCTTTGAATTAATTAAGAATATTGAAATACATTCAAATGAACTACTATATCTTAGTTTAAATATCAATAATTGCATCTGTTCTAATGACATTTTTTATCAGATCTAGTGAATAAAATCCTGATATAAGGCTTCATTGTTAAGTGGAATAATAATGGTAGATCAAAGAAAAAATGATAATAGTATAAAACGTAGAAAAGCACGTAAGCTTCAGAAATTTCTGTACATTAAAGGCAAGAAGATATTTGCACTTACACAGATGTAGTACTTTTAATCATTACACTTCCAGTAACTTTGATTATTTTACCGACATTTATTTTCAACATTTTGGAGGGCAATTATTAAAATCTTTTTTTTTGGAAATAACCCAATGAAACATTTATGTAAAAAAACAAACTAATTTGTTTTGAATAGACATAATATTACATTTTAAATATTTCTTTTTTTTTATTATACTGTTAGCAATGTTATCCAAATCGTTATATGTTTTTATTATATTTAATTTCGACTATTTTTTTTTATTTACCGTAAAATCCGGCGTATAACACGCACTTTTAACACAAAAAATACGATCGAAATGTGTGGGTGCGCGTTATACGCCGGAAATAAAAATGAGAGCTTTAAAAATGAAAAAGATGAGCCTAGAAAAAAAATTAGACTTCTATATATATCGAAATATTGTTTTTTTTTTTTTTTTAAGAAATAGCATTCCTTATAAACTTAAAGGGTTGTAATTCTAGAAGTATACTATTTTTTTCTAA
Source organism: Trichonephila inaurata madagascariensis (assembly GCA_019973955.1). Classification (NCBI taxonomy): domain Eukaryota; kingdom Metazoa; phylum Arthropoda; class Arachnida; order Araneae; family Nephilidae; genus Trichonephila; species Trichonephila inaurata. The sequence continues at coordinate 139,187 of BMAV01008130.1, read as the reverse complement.
AGATTGGAATAGTATCTCGAATTAATGACTTCAAAACATAAGAGCATTGGGCAGGTATATTTCAGGTTTCTTCGTAAGAAAAGGGGTGCACGTTATACTCCGAATATACCTAAAAACTAAAAAAAAAAAAAAATGAAAGTATGGTTACACGTTATACCGCGCTGCGCATTAGACGCCGGATTTTTCGGTAATTTTAAAAAACAATTCTTTGAGTCATTTTTTTATGTTGCGTTTCTATTTTAACACGGAATTTTCATCTCAAAACCTTTTGTTTTAATAATATAATTCTTTCATTACTAGAAAGTATCAGATTTTCATGTTTACATATTTTTACTTTAAATAAAAAAGCAATTAATGTATATGCAATTTAGATTTTCTTCACAAAACTTTAAAATAGTTTTATGAAAATATTCTGAATATTTCGTTGCGTCTCTTAATTCATGGGCTACATTGAATATACCATAGAGTTAATAAAAAAACCGATTTATTAAGTCTTATAAATTTGAAAATGCGACACAAATGAAGAAACACTGTTACTATAAGAATGTATACTCAGTTTCATTTAATATCAGCAAACGAAATTTTATAATGAGGGTTATAGTTTCTCCTATTATTCCGATTTGTAAAAATTCTTTAAAATCTTAACGCGTAGGATCTTAAAAATGTTGCCTGAAATCATCCCACATTTACCACTTAGTGTACAATAACAAAACAAAAGAGAGCGAGAGTTGTTTGACCTTAAAGAGCAAATTTCGAGAGCATGAAATAGTATATTAAATGAAAACAAAGCAAGTATTGCCGAGAGGTTATTTTCTTGCCAAATTATAACGAACTGAGAAGGAAAAGCGTTTAACTGTACCTGAGAAAGGGTTTCAGGATTAGCACTTTCCTACCATACTCGCCAAACTCATCGCCAAGTTCTGAGTTTCCAAGTTCTTCCTCCGAGTTGTTAAGGTCAGTGGTCCATATTTCGATATCCTTATTGCGTCCCGACTGTCCATCAAAGAAAGCAGCAACATGTCAAACACGTGTTTACTTTGCAGTTGTCAGCTTTATTGGTTCAACTTTCTTTGCAGATATTTTCCTGCATTTTTCCTTGAGTATTTTTTAAACAAACGTTAATCGTAATACATTTGTTTAAAAGCAAACAAATTTTGAAAAAACAGCCTCATCAATTCTTATATAAATAAAACTTGATCAAATTCATCAATTCTCAACATCGATGACCCAAACTTTGAGCTAAAATTAGTGAATAGACATATTTCTGTTCGATATCAGTCTTTTCTTTCTTCACCAGCGAAATAAGCGCACAATGAAAAAGTATTTAATGAATTAAGAAACTATGTTATTGTATGATGTTAATTACGTTCTACTCAAAAACACTCTTACAGAAAGTAAAATTTCATAATAATAATTGTGTGCCACTCTCTCTCTATCCGGTACTTGTCTTGGATGCTCTCGTTCTTGCTAAGAAAACGAAATGAAATTTTGAAAATATTACCATGTGTAGAAATAAAAGCTTAAAAATGTAAACGGAAAAAAATAAACACTTTTCATGTGTTGGAGGACAACAAAAAACTGTCTAAATGAATACAATCAAAAGTTCCTCAATTATGGCAAATTAAAAAATTCGTGTTGCTACTCAGAAAAACTAAATTCAAAATGCACGAAATGCAGAAAACTTTATCTATGAGATGAAAATTGTTTTTTTTTTTGTAAAGAAAATAACTATGTTTCTGATCCAAAAAGTATTATGAGAAAACAATTCGAAAAAATTTAAAATTGAAATCTATTTTAGAAACTAAATTTATATAGAAAAAAAAATATATATACGTACTTTTAAGTAAGCGACACATTATAAGTAATAATTTTTGTTCCGCATCAAATCAAGAATATTCAAAGCTCAACAGCTAAATTATTTTGAAGCAATTCTGAAGATCCTACATAAAATACCTTTGTGAAAAACCTAAGTGCCAAATTAGTTTATACGCATTGATGTTGATTTAAAATAATTCAAAAGCGAAGAAATTGCACATTACTATTGTTCCCTGCTTCTATTTCGTCTTAAATGCTCGGAGACTCCCCTTTAAATATTCTTAAAGTCATTTTATACTTGATTATTGACTCTTTATTCCTGACCTTCCTCAGAGAAAGTTTTTAATCAGCTTTTAAGTTAAAATCTCGAGTATTTTTCTTGAAGCATTAAAACATTTTCAATTCATTCCAGGAGTATGTTATTATTATTCAATCTAATTGGTGAATTGTATTAATAAACATCTTACACAACACAATAAAAGTACTAATGATAAAAGCTGAGGAAAAAAAAGTTAAAAATAAAAATAATGAGAAAGAAACACACACACAAAGCAAAAATCATGACACATTGTACTGAACAAATCAATTTTACGAGAAATAAAAACTCGTGATGACTGTATAGAAAATGATAAGTCCCTTTCCAGTGGCAGTTGTAAATAATGATTTCAACCCATTGAACAAATAACGAGCTGGGGCATCCCCTCCCTCGGTGCAAAGGGGAGAATTGTCCCCGGATGTCTTTAATATCCAATTATATTAAGATCAACAACAATGCAATAACGTTCGGTGATCAATCTAAAAATGCTTACAAACCCCTTTCTCTCGAGTAAGTGATCAATTTCTTTCCTAGACTAATTTTCCCCCCTTTCTTTTTTAATTATCTCCGTGATTCTAGTATTTTTCACACTTATTTTTAAATAAATCATATGATGAGGAATACACGAGTAATTGGCTACTGTGTAATATCAAGGAGAGTAATATTCTAATTCTGAGCGAAATGAAAGTCAAAATTTTGGAGGGAAGCCCTTGATCCGAAAAATAACTAATTTTGGAAAAGTAAAGAAATATGTTACCTCTACTTTTAGTAAATAATATCAATAATTCAGTGAGGCTAAGCTAAGCTGGTGGTGGATTCATGAGGTATGTGGCTGAAGGCTCATTCGTTCGAGTCTGGTTCTAACCAAAGACTGTGTATCGAGTTCTATTCGCAATTCTTACTTATCCCCTTGGGAAAATTTCTTTTAATCATTGTGTGAAGTTGCCCCCCTCGGGTGCCCTTCTCTTTGATTATCAGCGTGAGCTAGAGGTGTAGGAATAAATGAAGAACTAGAAGTTTCCATGTTCTTAATATGGCTTTATTAAGAACTTAAACTTAAACGTCTAACAGATTAGATAATATTAATATATGTGAGAGAATCTACAATGTGACAAAACACACAATATAGATAATACCGAAATAACTTAACCCAGACCACTATCAATAACTAACACGCCTAAACTCAATTTCCATAATATCTCAGATCCTAATATTAAATAGTCAATCCTACCTTAACTTCGATCGCCGATCCAATCTTAATGGAAGTTGCGTATCTACTCGAGTGCAATGGTATGCACTTTGACCTAATGGCTCTATCTCCGGAATAACTTCTGTTGGCTGTCACTTCACAATTGTATCACGCTCTATCATAACATTCCCCAAATTGCCATACCGCTTACTCTAACTTCTGATATTTAAAAGCTTTCTAATTTGCATCCCTCATTCACGCTTCACTTCTTGGGTTTGGGTTGGAAAAGAGTTGCCATCAATTCTGGCCCTAAAAGAACCCAAAGGATATGTTAATGAAAAGACGCGTGAGCCCGTCACAATTGTATGATTACGAAACCGCTTTCCCAAAACTAACCGTGGTTTATATTAATGAGAGTTTCTATATATATTTAATGTCAAGCGAAGAGGGAAGTTGAGAGAGGTTGGCGACTGTTGTCATGCTGAAGCTAAATCGTTAGAAACATAATAGCCGACGCTACCAGAGTTCAAGTAGAAGGATCAGGCATGTCAGTTTAGGAAGATTAGTATTTCTGAGCATCCGTAATTTTAGATAAGTATAGATCGATTATTACAAATATTTAAGCCAGTAATTAGTCTGACAGTTCCCCTAGTTTAGGTCAAACTCAGATAGTGATTTGATGGTCATAATAAAAGTGTCGATTTTATAAATATGCCTCATCTTTTGGTACATTGTAACACATCCATGGGCGAGAGTTCGCGAGACAACTCTCAGTTATACGCGTATAATAAATTCGAGTGACTTCATATTCCTCGGAAAGGTAAAATGTCAGTTCAGTTGTTGTCCTTGTCGACCCCTGAATATTATGCAGAATTATAAGGCTCATGACCTATTGTGTAATTTTTACGCGGTATAAATTTCTCAATGATTATTTCTCATTTCCTTTCATTTTATTATTCGATATATCAACGAATAAAAGATCACAATTGATATACGTAGTTGAGACGTATCTTAGTGGAATATGAATTATTTTCTATGGTCCAAGCATAATTACATAATACGAGAGAATGACTCGGTTGAAGTTCGCGCGTAGAAATTAGCAGACCAGCAGTTGTTTTCAAATTAAAACATGTTTTTGTATTATTTGGGTATTAAGTGTTAAAAGATACGTACGGTATTTAAAGCCTACGATTATGCGGACAATTGATGTTATCTTCTGAGTCAAAAGTCTTAAGTAAATCCTCACATGCTTTTGAAATGGGAGTCTTAAGCGAAAATATTTGTTAACTCTCCAACCACACACACACAGTATAATCCTTCCTACATCATTTATATCTCTTTATAATCCATCTATTTGATAGAATCATGGGAAGCGGTAACCCTAAAGGTTACGAGCAGTTTTTCTTGCTTAAGAGTGCAAGTATGGAAAATAAGATACAAGCTTAAAAATGTCGTCCACATCATTACTTGATATAGGTTCAGTGAAGAATAATATGCGCTTATCATGACTTAAAGCCCTCACGTTGGCTTCATGGGGAAGTTTGGAGAGTGTGGTCAGCTCAGTTGTCGTCTTCGACACTTAATCGTAGTTCAAAATTGCGAGGTCAGCTGTTAATAACTCTCAAGCTGCTTTAAGTGCGGCATTAATAAACACTCATTCCTTTTTGAATGATGTTTGTATTTGTTTCTTTTGCCGAATAGAATCTTGAGAAATAAAAAAAAAAAGGAATTATCACAAGTAATAGGCTCACTTTCTCTGACTAATAATTTATTTAGCAAAACAAGAATAAAATTTTAAAATGAGCTTTTTAATAATGATCGCTTAAGTAACGATTTATAAATAATGCATAATTAAACTGACTCGAGCTTCACAATACATATCGCTTTAAGATATTTCCTTAATTAAGAATTAGTATTTCTGATGACCAAAATCTTCTCATATATCTATCTGTTAACAGGTTATTTATCAATCTAAAAGCATGATGATAATGATATAATAACCATCATTATTGATAAATTGCGTGATAATTAACCAACAGGAAAACGTTGCTGGGTTCTAATGATGGTTTTCACGTCGTTCCAGTTTGAATACGTATTCTATAGGATTATTACTAGTTTATTCTAAAATATATTTATTGTCAAAAAAAAAAGAGACAGATATAATATCGGCTTTAAGGTATTCGACTACTTTCGGAACCGTGATTTTGCAAAAGCGTATAAATGGATAATATTTATGACATTTAGTGTCACTTAGATTAGAAAATGTATATAAAATTGTTTTAAGAGAATAGTATTGAAATAAAAAAATTACTTAAGTGTGCAGTATTTTGACAAAAAATGAACATAGAATGACGAAATTTCAAAATATTCTCCTTTAGTGAAAAATGCTTCGATTATAATAATATTTTGCCTGTATATAGCTCAGACCTCTGTACAGAAGCTCAACTAGAATTTTTGAAATATATAGCTTAGAAGTGGATTTATCCATGTTTTACGACAACAGAGGGGAGAAATTTTAAGAAAAAAACCCCGATAATTATTTCAATTGGTTGTAACTCTGAAAATAATGTGATTTTTTTCAAAAATCATAGTTGAGCTTCTGTACAGAGGTCTGAGCTATATACAGGCAGAATACTATTATAATAGAAGCATTTTTCACAAAAGGAGAATATTTTGAAAAAAGGTTATTCTAAGTTAATTTTTTGCCGAAACATTGTATTTAAATAATTTTTTTGTCAGAATGTCCTTAAAACAATTTTATACATGTATTCTAATCTGACACTAAATATCATGAAAACTATCCATTTATGCGCCTTTTCAAAATTACGATTCCGAACGTAGTCGGATACTTTAAGTAACTTTGCATTGGCTAATAACTTTGGATATTGCTCACTTATTGTCTATATTTCATATTACATATTTCAGAAGAATTTTCAAAGTGTTTTCGATCAGCAGTAGTTTTAGATTCAGTGGATTTGTCGTAAAATGTATCAATGTTCAGTTAACATTTTCTTTAAGGTAGAAACACTTCGTTAATATTTTAGTTATACATTTTTATTTATATGTTACCCCATAATCCAAACTATTTAAGTTTTTCCTGTCATGCAGCTACATTTAAGAATAGGAAATTAAAGCATAGCAAAATTTTAGTCTTCTAAACCTACTGGAATCAATGCATCGGTTAAAAAATGTTCAAAAATAAAAATAATTTAAAAATGTGTACCATGAAATTAAAAACGAATTTTTCACAAGATTTTAAAATAAATTCTTCATTGAAGAAGCTGATGTCGCATGACAGGGTTACGATGTAAAGATAATAAAATAACCAAATTTGCGGAATTTAAATGAAACTAAATGCCGTAGTTCCTTACATTTATTTACTTTAGGATATGGTGAGAAAATTTAGGAAGTCCTAGATCTCGGCATTTGATTGGGGTTCAAAACTGTGAGATCCGTCGCCAATACTTTAAGTATTCCATTCCTTGTGATTGAAATCAAATCGCATAAAATCATCCCGAATCTTTCTTCTGTGTTGATCTATCGGGACTCAAAGTTACAGGCAGGCTTGCCAAATCAGGTGTACCCCTTCCACGTTCATGGCTCAAAAATAATAATCTGTCGTCTACAGCCGTTGTGTTACTTCGAGGACAGGGATGGTGAACAAATGACACGCGTGCCACTGATGGCAATATTTTGGGCACGCCACTGATCAGCACGGTTTGCATTTTAGTTCAAATGAACGAAGTTCACATTTAAGTATTACGATCCAATGCGAGTGATAAGTCGCGGTGTGGCAGAAAGCACACTCGTTTGTAATTGTCTTGCCTTATTTACGTCGTGGACTGCAATTGATAAAGTTGCCAAGTTTTTCTAAACATATAGCATAGTCAATTTCATTCACATTACTGTTATTTGAAGTTTATTTGTGTCATATTTGCGATTTCTAACCGTTATTTAACATGGCTAGTTCAGCAAATAGACAATAAGTTTCAAAATGTAACAGAGAATTTCAAATGGGGTGGATCGAAAAATATGGCATGAGATTAGTAAAGACGACAAAGCGATGCGTGTTTAATGTTCTGAAAAAGTTTCATGTAGAACATCGTTTTTAAAATGAATTCCAGACACACATTTAACTGTTCGAAGAAGCTGGCTCGTGGTATTTCACCATGTTTTCATTTGGCTCTGCCTACGAGTCATTATTTTCAGAGATGAATAACATTAAAGACTCTCTTAGAAACCGTTTGGCAGACGATTCCAATTCAGCATGAATTTTGCTAAAAAAGTAACATCTTACAACCCTACTATGATATTTATCATTTAATCTGCAACAACAGAGGTCTCACTAATGTTACTTTATAATTTGAATTACACGTATAACTAAACCATTTAAAAAGGCAAAAAGGAATTTTTTCATAGTAAATAGAGTTGTTAGTATTTAGTTTTATTATTTTTCCAATAATCACAAGTCAGAATTATTTGACGGCACGTCTATGCCTCACTAAACATTTCTTCTGAAAAAATGGCACGTGGACCTATAAAGGTTCGCCACCCCTGTTCTAGGATGACATTCATTCTAACCCACCAATTTTTCTCATGATTAAAAATATTCTTTAATAATTAGAAACTAGATTATTAGGCTATATCTCATCATTTTCATAAAATCTGGCTAAAAAAAAATTTAATAGTCATCGGAAAAGAATTTTTAAGACTATGATAGGAAATAGGGAACTTGACAGGAAATGTGGTTTGTGTGTGAATAAATTTTGTAGCAGATGTAATAAAAATTGTTTCTATTTGCAAATTACCAAATGTAAAATAAGAAATTTGTTTAATTGATTTATAAAAAAATATCTGCAGGGTTTTGCTTAGTATATATTTAACAAATGTTGGAAAGGAATATCCATTCCAACACCTATGCAACAATAAGTAAGTAAGAAGTTACTTATGAAAAACGTACCGTTACGTATATACGTAGGTTATATTTTATTTTTATTAAGTTCTCCCAAGGAACACCAAGGCAAAAACTTAGTTGAATTTCATTTGCGAAAATCTTGAATACCAATTAATGCCTTGAATGTATAAAAAAAATTTTCATTCTTAATTTTCTTTGATGCTTAACAGCTTTGTATGTACTGCTGCTTTTAGCTTTTCTGTCTTAAATCATTAAATTGGACCAAACATTTCAGTCCAATGCGGCCAAAAAAAATGTCCTTGAAAAAGTTAAAAACTATCTCAATAGATTCCCCTAAAAATGAAAAGAATCATTGTGGATAAAATATAAATGAAGTTGAAAATTTTATTTTGCAATGTTTTGATAATTGTAGCGTCTATAATTATAAAAAAAGTAATGGAACAATAGATTTTTATAATTTTGTGTACACATATTTTAACTATACAACTTTTTTTTTTTTACTTTCTAATTTTTAAAATTTCTGACTTTCTTTTCTTTTAAATAAATATTTAAAAAATACTTCTAATTCAAGTACTGTCAGTTATAAGCGACATCTTAAAATGCGTGTTATATGGCAAGCAGTCACGAATAAAATCTTTGAAACGACATCCATGTTCTTTTTATTTTATTTTTGCGATTTTCAATCCATTTGAATATTTTGCAATAAAACGTCCTTTGTTATTTCACCCACGCGAATTCTGTAAAGCACGAAGCTAACGAGAGAGCTTGACCGAGACCTTCGCCTGTTGCTGATCTAAAAAGCATTACGGCATCGCAAACTTGATCCAAAAAAGCGCTACTTCGCCAAGACTGGCGCAGAAAAAAAATTCACCTGTCGCCGTTGTTGAAACCTGACCCAAAGGTTTCTCTTCGGCCTTCCTCATTGGCTCCCGCTCTGTGACATCAGCGGACAGTAAGTGCGCTTGCGCGAGATCCTCACGCACGTTGTGCTTTCTCCGATGGATGGCCACAGATTTGCAGGACTGTCTTGAGTATAGGAGGTGAGTTCTATTTTTGGTTACTTGTCAGATTCGTCAGCTCTCTCTCTTGGCTTCGGAAACTTATCCCGATTCTACTCTCATTTTTTTTTTGTTTGCTCCATCCTACTTTTTTTTCATGAGCTATTAATTGATTTGGTAATTATGCCTTTTTTTATGCAACTTTTACTAAACCTTTTTCTTAAGGATAATACTTAGCGCCCATAAAATATTCGGTAGCCAAGAGAACTGTATATTCTGAAATGATTTGTTATATATATTTCTTATGTAAAAAATAATTGGTTTTCGAATCTCTCTCTCTCTCATTGTGTTCATTACTAAGCATTTCTTATTAGTATGTATTGTGTATCGTTTATCTTTGCTTTTATTTCAAAAATGATTATATATATTTATTTATATATATATATATATATATATATATATTTATTTTGAACTGTTAAGAATTATTAGAGAACGACTTAGAGTGATAGCATCTATGAATTTGGTACTTTGTTTTTAAAATTTATCTCGGTAATAAGATATTTCATTAATTTAATCGAACACCCGACTAAACTTATCTAATTCGCGATATTTAGAAATTCATCAATAAATATTTTTCTGGCCAATTATAAGCAAAAATACGTGCGTTCTTTCGGTGTTAGAAAAGTTCAGAATGTTGTATATAACAGACTGACCACATATTGACAAATACTTATTTTCATATCACATGCATTTTAATGTACCATTGAATAATCTTTTTACTTTGAGTTTATACTTTTTTAACAATAAATTAAATTTACCTTGACTAAAATTCGGACTTTAATCGATACTTCGTAAAAATCTCGCACGTGTTTGTTAACTTTAGAAAACCAACGTTTTTTTACATTAACCCTGAAAAAAATTTTTAATTTTCTTCTTCATTTGAAAATTTTCTTATCTAATGTTTTCATTTTGGTCCCCTTCTTTCAACGCTTTATTTTGCTTAGAATATTTTGGCTTCTAAAAATGAATTATTTATGAATTTCGTAACAATTGACGGAGTTATTTTGGAACAACTCTCTGAAGTCGTGATATTTTGTTTATCGGTGTGACAGTTGGAGTAATTATTAGCATTCAATGTTATTTTTAGTCCTCATCCCTCTTTGATTCTTTAAGACATACGGAATACATAGTTTAATTGTTAATGCAGATGAGTCTAATTTCTTATTTGTTATTAGGCTAAAATATTTACTCTTTGTCTGTATCTTGTACATTACTTTTTTCATTCATAAGGATTGATTTTTGCTTATGACAGTGTACGTAGCATATAAATAATTGTTTTATCCATTTGTTTGGACTTTAAAAAAATTTTGATTTAATTTCACGTTCATAAATTTTTCTTATGAGCGTCATTTTATTTACAACATTAACGATATATGTTAGTATTTAATCTTACTTTACTTTATTTTTTAATGAAATTACCTGATCTAATTGCGCTACGTAAAGCTGTCTGTCTGAAGAAATTTTCGTGTTAAATATTCTTCAAAATATTTTGTTATTTAAAAAATTTGATGAACTTTCCATAAATAAATACTTATTATTATTGTTTGAGTCATTTAAAACTACTCTCAACATTTTACTCTTACTTCATTTGATACATTTGTTCTTCATTTAAAATTGAATCAATAATAATTAATATAATTTAAAATAATATAATCAGTAACGCTCTTAAACAGCGAAATCATAGTTTAATACTGATTTTATCATGCTTAGGATTCTAAATAATTTTTGAAAGTATCAATCTAGTTGTACCCTATTTTTAGTTATTCTGCATAATTACTATAATTATATATCGGACATTCATTTCAAATGATATAAGAATACTAACACGGTTGACTTTCTCCTTCCGGAGCAGTTTCTACTGCGTCTATGTAAATGCTTTTTCACTGCTCGCAGTGAAGTCACGCAGTGACAGCGCATAACTGAACAGAATTAATAAAACGGAACTCACATTATTTGTTCACACTATACAGGAAATTAGCTTATTTTTATTGGCTTTTTATGCCAATTGATCTTGTAAAATGCATTCAACGCATCTTCGAAAATTATTTCGTCTTTTCGATGTCCGAATTTTTCTAACCTGTTTTATAAAGTTCTGCTTTCAAATATTTTTAAATGTTAAACTTGATTTTTTTTCATCGTAGTTATTGAGTATGAATTATTATTACAAAATTTTTATATAAAGTGCAGATATAGTACATAAAACATTTTAACGATCGAAAGCTTATGTAAAATTGGATTATTCGTATATAATAAAGACGAGTTTTGAATGCTTACGCCCTTCACATTATGTGTGTGGTTTATTTTATTGTTTTATATTACTAACTTTTCTATATTGTCATTATATATATATTCTTGTTAGAAATCAAATGGATTTTTGTAATATTTTGCTTTAATGAATTAAAAGCTAAAGTAAGCCATGATTAATTTGGAAATTTTTATGGATAAGATCGAATTTTCATTGAAAAAAATTATAAAATAGGATATTTTCCTTGTAATATAACGACCTATTTATTTCATTAACTTTTAAACTTTGCGCAGAAGTAAATGCAGTAACTTCGTATATAATTTTTATTCTAAAGGAAAAAATTGAATGTCTGTGAAATCATTCAAGCAGAAAGACTGTTTGATAAAATGTGTTCATTACCTCAAACACAAATTGCTTATGAACTGAAATAATTTTTAAAATGTGCGAGACGCAAATATACTGTTCTGTATTTCGCGCTTTTCAACCACACACGTGCTTTTTCTCGTATCAGTATTGCCGCGAGTTTTCTCGTACTTGAGTATGCAGTGCCATCTATTGACAATTACCTGAACTAAGTGTAGAAATTTAAATGCATGGAAAAAGATTTTGTCTACAATATGTTATGCATTTATACAAGATAAAAATTATTTAACTAGACGCTGAACAGCTCATAAAACTATCAAGAGTTAAGCATAATTAATGTATACTTGTTACTATCATTTTCAGTTAGTTTTTGTCAGATTAGGCATTACAATTTTTCGATGACCCTTAAGTATGTACTCCTTTAAATGAGAAATACAATAATTTTTTTATTTCATTTTAAGTGTGTGATTGATTTACATTAATTCAATATTCTTTTTTACTTTAGGTTTAGTATTTATTTTGTCAATGAGCTGAATCAAATTGCATTAAACTTGAGATTATAAATGAAAAATTATATTAAACTTTAGGCCTTAAAAAACATTAGAAAAAAAAAAGATTTTTTTTTTTTTTTTTTTTGGTCAAATTTATTGTGTTATTCCATATTTTTCACTTAAGACAAAGGCGTATTCCAAGTTCGTAAGCCGATTCCCATTTAGAAAGAGCTATGACAGAAATCGTAATTCCAAACGTCTGTACTTGGATGTGAATTATGAAACTTATTTACTGTCAGAACGTAACTGTGAAAAAATATTGAGATTCAAGTATTAAAATACCAATGCACTTTATGCTCTTTTAATAAATTATCATAAAATTTAATTTTTCTATTTTCTTTGGTAACACAGATGTCATTTGTTACAGAACTTAACATTTTGGTTTTTATTGGGAAACATGCTATCAGTGTGTGTGTGTGTGTGTTTCAGTTTATACGGTATTTTTTTATTTTCGTATTCTTAAATAATTTGAACAAAGATTTATTAATTTTTATTCGTTCTTTTTTTTTTTTTTTTTTTGTGCCTTATCGTCTTAGTTTTCATTGAATAAATCTAATTTTATTCTGCCTGTTATGGCATCAGTAATGAAAACTTTCAAATCGTATAACTACGAACATGAATTTTCTTTTGCTTCAAAATTCCTTCTCTTTTTTTTAAAAAAAATAATCCCAACTGTGAATCGAAGTAACTAATTTCCCAAATTCATCCAGCAAAAATTAAATTTCGTTGTTATTTCACAATTTTTTTTCAAAAAAAATAATAAATTTAACTCTTCTGTTATTATATTAATTTGAAAATTAAAAAAATTCTTAGTATTTTTTTTTAAGTTAAAATTCTTTGAAAATTTAATTACCATGTTCCACATTTTTTTTCGAAAAGAATTCAAATCTACAGTTTTCCATAAATTTTTCGAAAAATTAAGATTCTCCACAAATGTTTTAATCTTCATCTAAAAAATTAAAATTCCCCTTTAATTTCTCAAAATTCTTCAGAAAAATTAAAGTACAACTATAAATAATTTTCCTGTAATTAATGATGTATACGACCTTAAAATTTAAAAGTTCTCCAATTAAAAACCTGTACTTTCCTCTAAGTCTAAATTTCTTCCGGAATTTCAGTGGAAAAATCACAACTGTAAAATGTAAAAAGTAGCGATTTCTTCCCATCTCTTCGTCCCACTGTGTTTTTAAGGCATTCTCTCTTCCATCCCACGTGTAGCTGATCTCCGAACGAAATTCAACCATGGGTCAGTGACCGAAACAGCGAAACAATCGCCTTTATGATGCCCAACACTGATGGGACGAATACTGCATATCTCCAACTGATGGAGTCAAGACAGAACGCTGTTCCATTTTTGGTCCAAGTTCTTTTACCTGCGTCACGTGTGAATTACTTCAGTTGTAGGTCAATGTTTCGCGAAGAGATGCCTTCCAGTGACGGCTACGTTTTCCTCCTGCCGCAAAAGACTTGGATCGAAAGTTTCTCTTGAGGCGACATAGAGCACTCCCTTCTTGATGACGCAGCCACGAATCTCTCAAGGAATCCCTGATTACTTTCCAAACGGTTCCCTCCTTCACAGCGCCCGCTATCGTTCTACATTTTGCCTTTCTTGAGGTTTTTTTAATTGACTTTTTATACCAGAGAGCCACTCTTTAGGTTTTTGCTCTAGTGTCTACCTCCCTTACGTATTTTTTCCCTTATATATATATTTTCTATCTCTCCTGAGAGAAAAACGCGATAATAATTGTTTTGTGAGGGAGATGAGAACAGATTTCTTTCAAGAACGAATTCAACCTCCATTCAAGACTTTTTGTTTCGTTTTCTTTTTTAAGTGTTTCCGTAAGATGAATAAAAAATGACGAAATCTACATGGTGGCGCTTAATTTTTAAGGCTCCTTTCGCCATACGTACAATAGTGTGGACTTAACGCGGAGCACATTTTCGGACAGAAAAAATGCCTCAATTTTTGTAAAAATTTATGACATTGTAACTCATGCATTTGTTTATAACATAGTGTTTTTAAAATTTCAAAATATTTCATAAATAATACGTTTTTCCTTTTAACATGTAAAGGGATAGCACATTTAGCATTACGGTATAGGAGAAAAAATGCGAAACACATTTTACAAAAGAAAAAAATGTGTCAAAATTCGGATAAAAATGAGTAGTATGATAAAATAAGTGATTCTCTACAGGATAGTGAAGCCAGAATATAGTATTAATGTTTGAATATTTTTATATCTGAAAAATATTCCGAATTTGGGTCCTATTTAACATTAGCCGAAGACAGCCTTAAAAGAGACTATTTACTTATATAAATGTATATAGGTTGACTGCCCTGATTAAAAAAAAGTTCATTACAAAATAATCCTTTAATATAATAATGTAACTTTTATGTCATTGGATAGGTTAGTTTAGTAGTTTATTTGTGCAGTATATTGCGCGATGCTTCTTCAAGGGTGACTCTAGGAAACATTTTCGCTGATATGGCGTTCTACAGAAAACCCAATGTGTGCTTTGATTTTACGAAACGAATTCATCCATTAATGTTCAAAACTGAACTTTCGACATTGTTATGTATTTTTATCGGCAATTTTTGAAACAAATATCAGCTTGATAGAAATTTAGATATCATTTGTGTCTATGATTTATAAGCAATGAAAGCGCTTGCGCGACCTAACTTTTCTCGTGATCTTTAGTCAAAAACAACATCTTATAAGTCTCATATTTTGTCTTTTATTAAAAGGGAAATCATTTTTTTTCCTTCACTCACAATTATTTTTTCTCTAGAAACCCCTTTCCAAAAGACGGAAAAACTCTCTTATCTTTAAAGAGTTTTTTTAAATGATTTTTGGATAGAATTTTAAAAAATAAAAAAGGAAATCCGAAAAATATCTGACTGATTCTATTCACCTTAAACGTAATATCGATAGAAGTGAAATTGTTCATTCTCAGCGATGTATGTAATCTATGCATTGTCAAAGTATTCATGAAACCTTCATCATTATTTTCAAATAAGAAACTGGTTAATGTGGCTTGTAAAAAAAACTATATCCCAACAGCTGAAAAACTTCTTAGAAAACCCCATGTCACTACTTCCTTTCAGCGCGATTTTATTTTAACATTTCCCCTCCAACACTGGTAGAACACGGTTTTTTCAAAGGAACTACAAAACGCTATACCGCGATCCGATTCACTTTTTATGCGAGCCCTGTTCCAAATAGAAACAAAACCCGAAAATGGAAAAGTGTAACTCGTTCAGTGCGGACATAACAAAGAACGAGTAAAAAATCCGTTTGATGGCCCACTGGTTGAAAACCGGTCTTTTTTCACTTCTAAGAGCATCCTAGGCAATATTTTGTGGGAGCAAATGTCCTCATTTTGGGTTTCGCCCGCTTCGCTCATCTTGACAGCAAATCAACCGAAAGGTTTTGGGGTGTTTTTTTTTACCTCTCTTGTTTGTGTATCCCGTTATTAATGAAGCCGACGCTAATGCAATTGGATTCTGAAGAATGAAAGTTCGCCTCTATTGTTGTTGGAGTTTTTTTCCCCTGCACATTCACCCTCTCGTTTAATGACTGTCGAATGGGTTGATATTAGTGGG